>JAVTVY010004424.1:0-40803 GCA_036873755.1 Hanleya hanleyi
AGTGAGAATCATTACTTCAACTTATTCATTAATCTAATATGGATGATTTGTAATGAATATAGTAACAAAAGTAGATAATTCTATATTTCAGAATAATGCGTTTATTAACTTTGTATGCCATACACTGAGTACTTAATCGACTGATGTACCCATATTCCAGTACAAATGTGGATCACTAGTCAGCCTATACTTTTATCAATTGAATGAAATGCATAATCATATGCACCTAGAATGTGTATGGCACTTCTGCTTTACTGAACAATAATATTAGGTTCAATAATTGATCAACCTGTACAGGCAGTTAAACTGAAATATTTTGGTGTAATCTGAATGAGGTTAATATATATATATATTTCTTTCTACGGGTTGATTCAATTCTAATTGTTATATGAGAATAACTTGGGTAGTAGGATAGCCTACGACAGGCCATTTTAGTTGCATACATATTAGAATGGAGTGGTTTAGTTATTCCTTCTGGAATGTACAGGGCCTTGATGAAGATAAGTGCTCTGCCCGCGATTTTCACGATGCTGTTAGAAAATTTAGTTTCATTGGTCTCACAGAAACGTGGCAGCATTCTAATTTTAATGTTGACATTCCTGGTTATAAATTTAAGAATTTTAATACACCTCGTATTTCTGACCGGAGACCAAGGGGTGGTATTGTTATTTTGTATAAAAGTTCTCTTGATGTTCATGTTGTTCATGTTTCTGATCTTATGATATGGGTGAGAATCGAATCAAACTGTATTAACACTGAGCACGATTTGTATGTAGGTATTGTTTATTTCCGACCTGACAACTCTCCATACTGGAAACATTACACTGGTCCTGATCCTTTTGAGGAACTGGATGCTATACTATGTAAATATGGCACTAAGGGCCACATTATGCTGGGTGGCGACTTTAACTCTAGAACCGGAACTCGGAGCGAGTTAATTTCTTCACAAGGTTCCCAACACCTCCCAGACCTACCCGAGGACACCTATAACTATGTACATACAATGCGTAAATCGCAAGATCCAATATTAAATACATTTGGCCGAAAACTTATCAAACTCCTTGCAAACAACAAACTCATAATATTAAATGGCAGAACAGTCGGTGATGCACTGGGAAAGTTTACTTGTCATACTGGGCAGGGAAGAAGCACAAATGACTACGTGATAGTCTCGGAACTGTTCCTGTCTTACATAAAAAACTTCCATGTATGCCCTTTGTTGTATCTGTCCGACCATTGCCAACTATTTTGTCTATCAAAGCTCAAGATAATGCCCGTTAACAAGCTTACATCCACAACTAACATTACATTTAACAAAATCAAACTCAAACGTAAATGGAACAAAAACAGTCCAGATAAAATTCAACATGAACTTCGAAGCGAGGAGATAAAACATCTACTTAACAACTTTATCATGCTACCGTATGCTCTTACAGATGCTGGGGCTAATCAGTGCTTACACGATTTTACTGATATAATTCAATTGCTTAATGCCAAGGCAACAACACAGGTCAAAATTAACAAAGCCACTAAAAAGAACAAATGGTATAACGGCAGCTGTAAGTCGGTTAAATATAAAATGAAAGGTGTTTACAAACTGTATAATGATAAACAGACTGAGGATCATAGAATGTCATATCTTAAAACTAAAAAAGAATACAAAAACTTAGTGCGTAGAACCAAGTCACAGTACTATAGTAGCCTAATAGATAAACTACAAGATGCTAAAGAACGTGATGCATCTTATTACTGGAAACTCTTAAAAGAACTCGGCGGAACGCAAAAACAAATAGACAGGATACCGATTGACAATCAAGCAATCGCTAGCCATTTTACCCAGCTTCTAGGCAAACCACAAGAGAACACGATGAACGCTAATCTCCCAGATAATCCGTCCGCGGAATATGATAATCTAAACACGCCAATTACAGCCATCGAAATTCAAAATTCTCTTGCTGAACTAGGTAATAACAAATGCCCCGGTGAGGATGAAGTAAGTAATGAGCTGCTGAAATGTGTACTGCCTAGTGCCATTGATCACACTGTGCGCCTTTTTAATATCATTTTGGACACTGGTTACTTTCCTACCCAGTGGCGCACTTCTACCATTATTCCATTACACAAAAAAGGAGATCGATCCAACCCTGAAAATTACAGAGGCATTGCTATTGGCAACGCATTAGGTAAACTTTTCACCAAGATATTGGACAAACGTATTTCTGAACATATAGAAGATACTGGTCAAATAAGTCCAAATCAAACTGGTTTTAGACCCGGTTATCGCTCGACAGACCACATTTTCACCTTGCGAACAGCTATCGATAAATATAGTCATTCTAAGAAACCGCTCTACTCCTGCTTCGTCGATTTTCGCAAAGCATTCGACTCCGTTGACAGAAGTCTCTTATTTACTAAATTAAAAAAGAAAGGGATTACTGGTAAAATATCTCGACTCATTTCAACACTATACAGTGACTTATCATATCGATTAAAATTTAATGATGTCATATCCTCAAATTTTAGAAGTGAAGTGGGTGTCCGACAGGGTTGCTGTCTGTCACCGACACTTTTTAGCATTTTCATCGACGACATCATGCAACTTTTTGACGATGGATGTATGCCTATTAACATAAATGGTCAAATGATATCGCATCTCCTTTTTTGCTGATGACCTCCTGTTACTGTCTGAATCGCAGGCAGGACTGCAGAGTTGCCTTGACAAACTTCAAGCTTATTGCGACGACAACAAAATGTCCGTCAATATGGATAAAACGAAAGTGGTTGTCTTCAAAAAAGGCCCACAAAATACTAACCAGAAGTGGAATATTGGTACTACTGACATTAGTCAAGCAAACGAATACCAGTATTTAGGAGTTGTGTTTTCCAGAACGGGACACTTTCGGCAAAATATGGAACATTTGAGTCGGAAAGCATCACGTGCTTCGTATTCGTTGATTAATAATTTAACTGATAAACACGTACCCATAAAAACAGGATGCCATTTATACCAAACACTAGTTAAACCTGTATTATTGTACGGCTCTGAGGTCTGGGGGGTTGACGCCATGCAGTACAAAAACACTGACACCATACCATTTGAGAAAGTTCAAAACAGATTTCATAAGCGGTTGCTTCAGGTCAGCAGAGGAACACACAATTGGGGTGTTCGAGCTGAGCTGGCCCTAAACCCTCTCTTTTACGATGTCGCTCTGAGGTCCGTGAAATACCTTAACATTTTGCAATATCACGACAGACTGACTTTCCATGCCTTCCAGGAACAATTGCTACTAGCTGATAAGAACACTGGCTGGCTGTACAAACTGAAACATTTCCTAAGCGATAAATTAAATATAACCGACATAGATAACATTCATTATTCCTTACTTAAAACATCATTAGATACATATGTGAATTCATGTTTTGATCTATCGCTTCGTGACCATACGCAATCAAATGGATCCAGGAGTAAGTTGAGAACTTACAGATTGTTCAAATCCAATATTGAGTTTGAACCCTACCTATCATTGTGTAGACAATCTCCAGCTCGACAGTTCTTCTCAAAATTACGTCTCAGCGACCACAGACTAGCAATTGAGACCGGAAGGCATACTAGACCTATTACTCCTGTCGAACAACGGCTATGTAATACATGTAATATTGTTGAAGATGAAATGCATTTTGTAATGTCCTGCAAAAAATTTGCAGATAGTCGATATGTACTATTTCAGCATGTGGTAAGAGAATATCCGGCTTTCATGAAATTAACAACTGCTGATAAATTTATTTTCATAATGTCATGCCGCGATAGTCCAGTAATAATTAATACAGTGTGTTCAATACTCCTGAAATGGTACAGAAATGATAGCTAATGACTGTTCTCTACCAAAGCTATATTCACGTTCACATGTATATAGATAACATATGCTTCTGTTTTGCATTTCAGTATTTTACTGTTCTACTGATTTTATTTACTCTTGTACTCTGCCATATCTGGTGTTCGTACAATAAAATCTTGAATCTTGAACATTTGCGGTAGGGTTGTTTGGATTTGTTTTTCACGTCCCGTCATTTAGAACATGATAGTAAGTGTCCCGGAGAGAATCGGTGAAATTTTTGAAAAAAATCACCGAGGCCTGGGTAGGCCCATAGGCCTATACTGCATGGCTATGGGTGTATAGGTCCATACGGGGTGGACGTGTTGGAGTCTAGGTGGGCCACTAAAGGTCCGATGGGGTCGAGTGAGGTCTTATTTTGAAGCTCTCAGGCAGGAGCACTTGTCTACACTAATGGTTCGTACGTTGTCAATAGTCTGCGCATGCGCAACCTGGCCGTAGTAGAGAAAGCAGGCATTTTTGGGGGTGTGTGTGTGTGTGTTTGGGTTAGAGATGGGCTATTCACGGTTCGAATGGGTCGTGTGAGGTATCCATGTGAAGCCTAGGTGAGGGGGCATCTGATGGGGGTGAGAGCGGGGTTGAAATATCGTCACTCTGCGCATGCGCAGTGGACAAAGTGGTATGGAAATAGGGTCTAGGTGGGCTCCTCATGGGCCGATGGGATCGAGTGAGGTATCCATGTGAATCCTAGGTGAGGGAGTTAGACTAGGGTGTCGTTTCCATTCTGCTGCGCAGGTCACGTGGGTTGTGACGTCACTTCCGGTTGGGGTGAATGGGGCGTGACCTTTGGACATGTCTAGACTTGTCTGTGTCTGTCATGTACTGGGGGTTTTTCCCACAATGGCGTTCACCTTCGGACGTGGTTTGGTGGGTCTGCGCAAGTGTGTGTGACGTCACTTCCGGTTTTCACTAAAACTACCTCCAAACCCAGAAGAGTTCCAATTTTCCCCCGTAGGGTCCTGATGTTCAACCTCCGGGGTGTTTTCCGCCCCGGCCCGGCCCGCCAGAGTGACATAGCACGTCACTTATGACGTCACCAACGGATGTTTCTGGAGCCAACCTCGTCACGAAAAGCTCAACTGGAGGGTAGGATCTCGTTCCACGTAAACCAGACTTCGATCTCTGAATGGATGGTTTAAGTTTGTTTCGTGTCACAGTAGTAAATTGCGATGATATCACACTGTTGGACCCCTTGCACACATTTGAATTTGGGGTCGTCGATAAAGCCTTAGCATAGGCACAGGACGCGTTATTCACATATGAACGTGCGATACCCAGAGAATCTGCGTGAGTATCAGACCTGGTGTCAGTAACGGTATGAAGGCCGTTATCAATCGGGGACGAAAAATCGCTCCTGGTGGACGTATCATGCCTAATGCTGTTTTCAATAGTGGACCCTGGACAGGGAACGGCGTCCGCAGTGGGATTGCCACCAGCCTCGTTTTCATCACTCGTACCAATTGAAACCTGGGTGGCCACATTACACATAGTAATAGATGTAATATAACGAATCGTTAGATTCTTGGCATGTGCTTTAGAATAGGTTAACCAGAAGACTATACTGTGAAGTCATGCGGCTCTGTCAGTATGTCGGCACCTCTTCCCCCTTCCCTTATATGTGTTGTAATGTACATGATCTGAGTCAGAGACCTGATCACGAAAACGGAGCCGTGTCACTAATGGCAACCTATGAGATGCTAGGTAGAGATGTTTTCGCAATATATGGCCCACATTGTGCCAGAATGAACACCAGCCCCGATAAAATGGCATGCCATATATAATAAGAGGTTCGGAAATGACCGAGCGCAAAGGAAATAGGAAATAGCCATCTCCGAGCATTTCTGAAAGCTATCGCTGTTGTACTATGGACTATATTAAAGTTCAGTGAATGGGTTTTGTTTTCTGAAACTAGTTACCATGGTTACTAAAGAAGCATCTTCGATACGGATACCAAATCAGTGAAACAAACTTGAGTGTGGCATTAAGCCAAATTCCCTCCCTCCCAAATCAGAAAGCGAGGACAAAGGACGCGAGATGACAGATTTGCTGACACGAAACTTGGAACACATATACAACATCGTCAATTGTGCTAAATGGGAATACGTATTGGAAGAGTTACTTTGATAAATCTATGACGGATACTCATGACAGGACTCATTAAATAGATATACATATAAATCCAAGGATTCGTGAAACCAACCGTATTCTGTTATCAACAATGGCTAAGCTTGGTGAGGGAGAGGAGCTTCCTCAAATTCTGGTTGAAGAAAGATGATTGAAGGGAAATTAGGGAAACTGAAACTTTCAAGCAATATGGTGTTCCAGGATTTATTCCTAAATATACAAACGAAAACTGAAAAGTTTGCACATAATGTGTATAGCCAATCATGAAAAACCAACAGGGTTACCCTCATCGTTAACTCTTACAATCTACTGTGGAACGATTTCATGCATTCTCCTTGAACGTACAGGTGTAGTCATCAGAACAAATTGCTCGACTGATTCAGATAAAAATATATGGTCAAAAGTAAAGTAGGTTTCAGACGGCGGCTATCTTAGAATCCAAGAAAGTGGTCATTACAAACTGTTGGAGCTTTGACTGTGAGAACTCGTGGGTGTAGTCAATGAAATAAAAGCTAAAACGTGTACCATAGTGGCCATTTTGAAAGATGAGCCTATTCTAGACCATAGATTTAAAGATTAAAATGGCAACATCGACATCCCTGGCCTCCATACAGTTGAGATTATTTGCTCAATTCAATGTCCAAATACCACAAATGTCCATAGGTAGAAAATTAGATAGTGGTCTGATGGGACTAGCTTGCAGACTAGAAACTTGTGATCCGTAACCCGATATGGACAAACTGGGTCTTTTAGATGTTGGTCATTTTGCTATCCACAATGATGAACATTAAGGGCCAGTTCACAGTGTTGGATATTAAGAACCCATGGTGGCACTATCTTATACCTAGACCCCGAAACTGTGGGTTCAGCTACTGGATTAAAGCTAATATCTCGTAATCAGGTACATTTAGATTCAGATGGCGGCCATCTTGGAATGCAAAAGGGCCGCGATTACATGTGGCTAAGACGTCTATGGTGTAACCATTCGAAACTCTGACCCTGACAATGTGGACTGGCCACTGTAATAACGTTTTACCATTGTAATAAAGTTTACCACACGTTTTGGTAAGGATAAACTGACAAAACTAGTTTTCACATGGCGGCCATTTTGAAATACAAGATGGCCGATAATTTAAGACGCCCACAGTGCCACCTGAAAATGTGGGTGGAGGCGCTAGAATAATAACCCTTTCTTGTTTAGGTATTGAGATATTGGCGAAAATATGTTTCAGATGGCGGTCATTTTGAAATCAAAAATGGTCACCCTAGAGATTTAGGAAAAAAGTGGCAACATCGAAATTCTTGATCTACAAGTTTTTAAGAATTTATTTGCTAATTTTTTGCCAAGAATGGAGTCAAAATTCCCCAAACTCCAAATCTGATGCATAGGCCTGTAGACTAAAGTTAGATTTGGATAACCTTAGACTGGTTTACCATGTATTATATATACATCGATCCTGGGCGTATAAGGGGAATGAATACATCCCTAATTAATCCAAGTTACATGTATGGTCATTAGTTTACCGGTTCATGAATACGACGAATGTCCTATGAGAGTTGTTTATTCATTATATTGTTTCAGTTCCTCCGTGTTGATAACTGAATGAGTCTATCACATGGGGTGGTTTTAAATTCCAGTCTGGTAATGGTAGCATTTGCTTACAATTTTAGCATTACATTCACACACAAAGACATACATTACATTCACACACAAAGACATACATTCTATGTCAGAGACAGGCTTTAGCCAGTTTTCAACCTCATTGTAAGCTTATTGTTCCAGCTCACTGTCATGACTATCATGTAGTCGTGTCCGCTCTCAGTCGGTTTCAGTTTTATCTGCAATGTTCACAGATGATTTGTTCCTTACATGAGACCTCTCTCCAACAAATCGGAACCAGGTATATTCACGATCTGTGGAGAACAGAAATAAAGATCTGGAAGCCAATGCTAATAATATCATTGTGCAGACTGATCAAGCCAATAAACGATATCGTGATTAGATTTGCGCGGAGACAATGTAATTCCATGCATCAGAGAGCACTATCCGTCTTTTACCCCGTGTTTCTTGAGACATGTCTTTGTGACTCGGTTGTACCGTTGGTGTTTCATTGTGTACCGTTATAGCGAGACACATGTAGCTGTATTGTTCCGTCTGGAAAACATATTTTCCCCAGAAAATGACATGGCACAGGTAGTATTATGAACATGGTTCTCAACATAACATGAAATGTAGACATATATCCGCTCTTACGGGTAATTAGATTGGCCAATAATCCTGCACATGCGATATAGTAATACAGACGTGAACATTCCTTCTAGGAAGCCGTTAACTGTTCAAACGGAACAGTATTATGTGTACTATAAAAATATTCACTATTTATAGATAGAATCAACAAGTTCAACTCGATTGGTTAAAAATTAAATGATTTGTAACTGTTTTTGTTCCAATATGCTACACGTACATGCGATATAAAAAAGAATAACGACTGTAGCAGATATATTTTGAATTCATTCTAGGTAGGCATTATATTATATTCTCGCGTATTAAGGTTCTGGTGAAATGAGTGGTATTACTGGAAAGAATTCCAGAGATCAACTTTTATACAGTTACCTTGTCTCTTTGCAGATTTTGGGACTCGCGTTCACGATAGTAGGCTGTCTCCTTCGTTTCGGAGCAATAGATCTCTTAAACGGTTACCTGCAGACCCTCTTGGAGACAGTAGGGGAAGGTTCTACCAACGGTGTGCACGTGAACAGCCTTGTCGGGAGCTTCTCCATCGGTCTGATTATTACCGGGGTGATAATCCTCTTCATCGGAGGTTGTGGGATGTTCGGCGCCTGCTGCAAGGTCACCTGTTTGTTGATAACGGTAAGGGTTGAGAGTTCACAACATGATGGTTATAATAGAAACCAACCCCGAGTAAGGTTAAGGAGTATATGTTCAAATTACGTTCGCGCACGAAAGTCACATTTTATCACGGATTGTTCATGGTAGAAATTGAAAATATCGGATGCCACAGCAGAGAACACCGCAGGCATCAGTAGAGTTTTTTTGGCACCAAGGTAGCCCAATACATACATATACGTCAGCCCGTTTATTCTGGACCTCCAGAATCTGGCGAACGATCCGTGATAAACAGGGCTGACCGGTACACTGTCAGAAGAATATGGTCGCGCTGACCAGATATTTCACGGTAGAGGTCTGACCGACCATGTTCTGCATGTCTTTTATGTCGATCTGACCACATTTGTCATGACCAAGATGCCTGTTCAACCATGCAGAACGTGGTTGGTCACGAAATCCCATGAAATACCTGATCAGCGCGACAAAATTCTACATGCCAGTGTACCACCACATATTCGGTTTCACTTTGGAGGAGATAATGTTGAGTACACGTCCACATTCGATGGTCTTGTTATTCAAAATGGAGATTCCGTCCTCTGTGTTAATTCGTAGGTCTGCCACTCAAAGCTTATTCTTCGTTCAAGAAACCGTTTGTGATCTATTGTAAGTTTTATACAAGTAGACATGACACCAATAACTCGATGTAGGGAACAGGAAACAGATTCCGGAAATATTGAACACGGAATTGGATCGCGGTATGTATGCATACCTGATATTAATTTTAGCTAATGTTTGAACAATGGTTGTCTTCGTCGTAGTTTTATTTTCAAAGGCATATAATTAGTTCTCGTCTTTTCATAAAATGAGAGTGGGTGTCATAAAAAATGCGTTCCTTGTATAAATTAGCGGTATCTACCGATTTGGAAAGTTTACCTCTCCTATGTCTCTTTTTATAAGGCAAGTGAAGGCATACACGTTGTCGGCATAGAGTGGGTTTCGCCACGAACCGCCGGACATTCGGGTGGCTCCGGGCAAACAATAGTAAATGGATGAGATTCGCGGGCGTGTAGAATAGCAGAAAGAGAGGTATTCATTTATTCCTCTGCAATCGGGATATATCGGAGCCAATTGCAGCGTTTTAGCCGTTCAGTAGCACATCGTGAGAATGCAACAACGACGGATCAAAGAAACACAAGGAATGTGAATTAGCGGTAACTTGCCCTTTTTCACATCTTGAAAATGAGGACCATGCGCTCGAGCTGATCAGATCATATGAGAGGATTCAAGCAGGTACATTCTGTAACACTTATGTCAATAACACCGCGGTAACCGTACATTTATTACACGTTTTAGCACGGTTATGTGAAATCAGCACGCGTCAAGTGCAGGTGTTCATTGGGAGATTCCATTTTTCCTCAAGTGGGGTGAGGAAAGGAATGTCTGCTTTCATACAAGTAACAATCGAATGAAACAAACAAATAAATTACAAGATGAAATTTCTTTCTGAAGTTTAATTGTTGTTTCCATCGTAACATTGATTAACAAAGCGATACAAATAGACATATATCCACGTAATTTCCACACAGTATCACTCCCCATCTGAGAGACCACATAAACTCGTCCAGTGACATTGGCACGATGCCAACCGAGACGGGAGCATCAGCGGACGAGTTTTTTCAAGAAAGGGGAGAAAGGTTGTCAAAGTTTAAAATAACTTATCAACCTTTCATTATAATTTTTGTTGATGATCAATTTGGGTAGTGCAATGGAATAGAAATACTGTTTTCATAGGCGTGTTAAATGGTTATTTGACGCACGGTTAGTGTGGGAAAGTTTATAAATTTAAAATATAAACTTTCTCAACCTAACTGTGCGTAAAATAACCATCGAGCACGCCCATGAAAACAATATTTCTTAAATAATAAACAGAACGAATCACAACCAAAGGTTATTCGGATGAACAACTGATGATTATGCAATTTTACGAGGAAATAGGGGGGGGGGGGGCGGGGGTGGGGAGGGGGCGAAATGGTCCACTACCAAACTTTCTGCGCTATCTACGGAACGACAAAAAAAAATGGAGAGCTGAAACTCCGTGACTTTATAGCTGATCATATTGAGGTCATTTTGAGCCTACTTGCATAAACCTCGAGTAGAGGATCATGGGAAAATTCAAGATGGCGGCCACGTGGGGTCCCAGTAAAGTGATGTTTTTGTCATATTTCTTCAACATTTCTGCTTTTTCGCGATGAAAAGCGGGCAAAACCCACCATCACTCTTTTAATGTTGCGTTTACTTGTTGCATGTATGTGGTGAGACGCTGCTGTTGGACGTTTCGTCCCCGAGGCTTGTCCTCTGTACAAACCATTGTTATTGTAGTTGCGTGACCTGGAAACATGGCGCGGATTGAAGCGCTCGGACGGCGTCCGACTTCATAGCTATTTGTTTCGAATAGGAACTTGCATTCTATAAATACTCTCTCGTTTGGTCCTTTTTCTATCGGACGGTCACAAAATTCATCATTTTCCTACATACATGTATGAGTTAATAGGGCTATTTCCCTGAAATAGTTGTATCTAAAACAACTCAAGCCGATACTGGGGTCGCGTTGTTATGCCATGCAAGTTTTCCACATGAACAGCTACAATAGAAAGCGTGGCCGGGATACAAATCATCACAGGGGTCACTTTTGTTTATTGAGATATTTGTTAGAAGTATGCAGTCAGTATTTTTGTTTGTGAGGTCATATTACTTCTTGTCAGTACGCCGGCATCGTTTCCACCACCTTGACAGTGTTTCTTTTAATCTTACAGAATTCTAAAGATTATGGTTTTATCATTTGTCTTATAAATAGAGATATAGGGGAGAGGTAAATAAATCTGTATATATCGTTAATTTATACACACAACGCGATAATGTTGGAGAATAATTTGTTTGTATTAAAAAAACAACAACTACGACGTGATTGCTGATCAAAGTCACGGCGGTTTGATCGGCGGGGATCGCCTTACACAGCAATGCCCATTCCAATATGAGCGCATAAAGCAACAGACAGGCCTCATTTTAACGTTTGTTAGATTTTGATGAGTCACTGCCAAAGATAAGATCATTCTGTCATACTGGGATATTTTCAAAGAAAACTCAAAGACAAACTACCGTTTCGTTACATCTTTTAAGAGAGTTCAGCTCTTTGACTTTGTATATTATTATTATTTACAGTATGCCATTTTGATCATCGTGATATTACTTGGACAACTTGTGGGGATTATTTTACTCTTCACCCTCACAGATCAGGTATGTTTAACACTATTTGGTAAACTGTATTCCCTGCCACAACGGCTTGATAATGCTGAGGACCGGTTACCGAATGACTGCCGAGCGAGTCAAGATGGTGAAGCTTCTTGCTAGTCATTATCAGCACTCCCTCGCGCTGGACTCACTGAGGCAGACATTCGCTGTCTCCATCGCTGAATATGTTGGTACTGTCCTTGCCTGGCACAAAGTTCCGAACCGTGGTATCTTATGGTTCAATATTCAAATGGTTTTGAGACGCGAAAGACGACAAATATCCTAAAGTGCTATCACAAATAAGCTGTTATTTTCAACAGTATTTTCGTTATTTTGTGATTAAACTATTTTAGTATAGCACATAATACAAGTCCCATGCGGAATTCGTACCAACTACAATTTGTTATTCACAAAATAATGTTTTTGCCTATGTCATACACGTGTTTGCGTACCAAAATTTAACGCCGAGTTGTGTTTTGTAAGGATCTGGGTATGGTAAAATAGTACTTAATAAACCTTCTGACATTTTATATCTTTTTTTTTTGGCTGTCATAATGCGTTGAAATATCTGACTGTTTTCATCTTTCAGTTGGAGAGTTTCCTGAAATCTTTTTTGAAGAAATCACTGGAGAATGAATACGCTGGGTCGAATTCTACCGCTGCCCTCTCTCTCGGATGGAATTACCTCTTTGTGGAGGTTCGTTAACATTGTTATGGTTTAATATTCTCGAACATGGCCTGTCGATATTATCGCGGCATATGCGATAATTAAACGCATTATTAATAGGGTGGTAGAAAACGATGCCATTTTTAGCAATAGTCAGGATATATGAGATTTTCATAGGACTACATTTAGAAAATCTGTAAGTATAGTCATAAGTAACGAGAATCGCGTCTCTTTTAGCTTTTCATGAGTCTTTGCATAACCCGGGGCACCCTCTATTTGGGATAATTAGTTGGGTCTATACACCTTTCAATGCAGATGAAGGTTTGGACATCGAACGTCTCCATCACCGAGGAACGATATTCGATACTTTACCGGTTTTTGTTCCAGCTAAGATGAGAAAAAATCAGTCTAATTAAAACTTTTGAAGCCATTTTTAGAAAATCTGATTCTCAGGCTTGAAACAATATATGGATACCGTTCGTGACCTTTTACAGTTGTTGTAGAACGGAAATTTTGATTAAGTGGGGCATGACTGACTTACAACATGATGGGTCGATGACGACAGATTTAATCTGATTTTTTTTACGCAATCCACGTGATGTTTGTTTTCGGAAGTACGGAAGTTGTTTCGTAAATGGATGACTGGATATGCGATACTTGAAATTAAACGAAAGTGATGTATCGCATCCGGATGTACCTTACAGAGGTTGGAGTGTGGATCGTGCTATAATCGAATCAGCGAAAATGAAAACGAAAACAAGCCAACAACGCGACGTTTGGATGGAGAAGGAATGATGGGGGACATACCCCTTCCCCCCTCGCACAGCATATATTTGGAAAATATGAAGAAATTCTGTCCCGCAGCATAAAAATATTAGGAAGATAATCACCTATGCGTTTCATCCTAGGATCTCATGATACACACTAATTGAAAGCTTTGATCGCGGTAGCCTAATTATTTGATCATTAAGGTAATAATTGATTTTCTTCTAGCTATAAAAAAATTGGCTGATATTTGTTTATGTTGTAGTTCAAATGTTGCGGCGTTGAGAATTATACCGACACTCACAGAGCCACCAAATGGATCAGGAACTATATCATTAGCGGCACCGCGGTAACCCTGGAAACGCCAATCACCTGCTGTAAGCTCACCGGAACTTTCCCAGACTACAACAAGCCAAGTGACGAGAATTGTGCAGTTGCTCCTTTGAGCAGCACCGACTCGAACTACGACACGGTAAGTTGTCGTTCATCCGACTGCAACTAGCTCGAAATGTACCAGGACGGTCTCCAATTACATATACATTATATGTGTTGAGCCAAAATTAAAATAGATTCGCTATTATCAAATTAAAGCAACCACGGTTTCCCAATATCATTCTCAAAGGTGCGCAATGAGGCGTGACTCTCTCGTTTCTCCCCATATGCTACAACATGGAGACATGTTTTAATCCGTGATAAATGATATGAATTAAATTTGGTGAATATATCCCAAATGACCCTATATTTGAAGAAACGACCATAGTGCTTATCATGATAACATATTTCGACAGACTCTCAGTCCAATTTTCTCAAAGGCCCTGGTGCGGTTTAGTGAAGATTTGGTTACCCATTAAGGTGCAGTTTAACATGATGCCAAAATGAAACATTAAGTTGAAATTTTATCATCATAGAATAGTGTATTTGTGCAACATCTTCGATTATGACACTGGTTCAAGAGGCTGTTATTTAAAATATTAAATTTTATGAAAACCATCCCAAATATAACAGATAAAACCCTATGGGCGCGAAGCAATTAAACCGAACCTTGCAATTTCTGTAATCTAATATTTTTTTTATTTTCTAGACCAGACATTTGTGCTGTTTACGAGTCCGCCATCTTTGAGCATCTTGAGATATTTGCATCAATTCAAAATGACCGCCATTGTTTATGCTTTCCGGTTGATATTCAGCATTGTAGCTGAATAATGTTTCTTCTGACATATTAGTTATTTTAACATGACAGTTATGTGAGTACCCCACCTAAATATTTTTACCCAGTGGATATTGTCATCAGCATGACCGTCTATATGCTTGTCCCTGCATCATTTTCACATTACCAGCATATCACGTGGATGAATAATTGATGATAATCCTGTGTCTCTGTGTCATCAGGTCAAAGTATGCTCATGTCTCAAAAACTGTGACTACATGTCAGGAAATGTCAAATACGGGATTCACTCTAGATATTGTCACTGGTCAGAATTTTATGCTGAATTTGAATCCAACAGTGGACATTGGCGAATTTCTCTCAATTCAATATTTCTTTGTGAGTGTAATAACTCAGAACCACGAATGCTTTATCAGTCAATTTCCATCAACTTTCCTCAGTAGCTCCGAAACTATCCGATATAAGGACGTCAAACTTTCAGAAGTTGTAGCAGATCCTGCTCAGGTCATTTTCAGCATATCTGCATAATCCTCTGCGAAGAGCATGCATCATGGTTCAATCCAAAATGAAGTATATGGGGGGCACTGATCATGAAAATGGTTTTTGTACATATTTTCTTTGCAGCATTTATTTTAACCTAAACTAATTTGTACGTTGGGTTGAATCAGTTTGCCATAATAGATGAGAATCTTCAAATTCGGTAAATTCTTCATGACCGCCACCTTGAATTCACCATTTTAGTTCCCCACAAAAGACTACTCAAATAGGCCTTAAATGATAACCGTGATGAGATGGGAGTCGATGTTGAGGAATTGTTTACCTTAAGGTATTTAAATATCCCAATTCCGAGAAGAACGTGGAAAATCTGGACTTTTAGCCGACCTTTCATGACCGTCATTTCTAATTCACCAGCGGTTATTTGCGCAGACGATTACTCAAAATGGGCCTGAAAGTATATGCCAGTACGTGATAACACAATGTTTTCAAAAAAGCGAACTTTAAGGTGCGAGCATGGAGGGAGTACGCTCATACTATTCAGCTTGTATCACTGACGTCCCTACCCTCCTTGTTCCCCAGCTGATTCACATCGTCTAGTTCGCGCCTCTTGGCCGTAAGGGGGCGCTTTATCTGGATACCCAATCGCTGTGCCGTAATGGCTCGAAAGTAACCAGATTCCTCATACTAACCAGGATTGGCTAACTACCTCACGTGATCGTAATTACGCCACACTCACATTCTAAACAGTCATGCCTAATCATAGTGAGATCACGACTCTCAAATATTTTGACATCGGCAACCCCTCTTACCGCATGTCTCAAAGAAACTTTTCCCCGTCTTTATTAACAGTCAACATTCAATTCGAAATCTGGAACAATTGAACGGGTTTTTTTTCTGTTATCAATGTAGGCAGCTTGATCTCCTTATATACTCATGACGATAAAGCGTGGTCTTATCAGTGGGATATTAACAACATTTACAGGGAATTATTTGTTAATTATTTGAAGGTATCGGTGATCAAATGTTTGCAGTCAGTTGACGAACCTTGCAAAACAATGGAGGAAGTTATCCAAAATTCTGCTCACTCTTAACTCAGAAATTAAAGTCATTAGAGCTGTTTTGCCGTCCGTTTATGGTTAGTTTTGCCGTTAACGACATATGAACGTTTGAAGAGGGAGACAACTCATATTGCTTTAATTCACAGTTGATTGTGAACAAATAGTTCACTAGTTTCTCGCGTTTTTCCACACAGTTATCACTCCTCATTAGATGGCATATACGCTGGGTAATTTATTACTGTTACCGAGAGACTAATCTTGGCAGCTTAGCGCCGTAATTTGATGGAAACATTTAATGGTGACTGGCCGAAAGACCTTTCACCCACTGAGAGAAAAGGTGGCGGATGCCCGATGTTGGTTGCCATGATAAACAAAGCGGAACAAGACTCTTCCGTAAGAGTGATATTCATTGGTCATTGGTTAACCTGTGCAGAGCGCCCCCTTACGGCCAAGAGGCGCGAAATATGCGATGTGAATCAGCGGGGGAACAAGGAGAGCAGGGACGTCAGTGATACAAGCTGTTTATCAGCGTAGGGGGGAGGGGCATTTGCTCCGTCTAACAACTTTCTACCCAGTCTCCGAAACGATTCAAATTTTGATGCTGTCACTCAGTCACTTTATAGCTTATCATACTGGGGTCATTTTAAGTCTATTTGCATAATCCCACGAGAAGAGGATCATGGGTAAATTCATATGGCGGCGAAGTGGGGGTACCAGAAAGGTGAAGTTTTTGTCATTTTTCTTCAAAATGTTTGCTTTTCTGCGAATAAATTGGACATTATTATTTACTAGTTTATCGTGCAGTCTTTTTTTGAAGAAAATCACATAAATGAAAAATTCGGAAGATCTAATAGAAAAAACGACCAAAAATGCCTTCTCGGGAAAAATGGTGTCACTGTGACGTCACCAGAACTGTCATCTGTGATTTCTTGTAGGATTTTTTGTTAGAGTTTGAGCTTTAGTTTCTATATATTCAAAGGTAAAATGAATCCGTTAAATAACGTTAATGAACTAAAAAAGTAATGTCGGGAGTAGAATGAGGCGAACAAGAATGTACATTGCCTAGTATCTGACCCACTATAACTAAACTGACCGAGTGACTGCCGTAAATGGACAGATAGAGAAAAGATGGATTGAGACATAAATCTAATCAGATCGTTACTGTTAGCTGTGGCGCGTTCAATATATTTTGACGGTCGGGTGGACAGACTGACTGACATGTCGACAATGTGCCTCTTCTGGATGGGAACGCACATGCATATGTTTACAATTGAGAACAACCAAAAATGTCACTCAAATTTGCTACATGAACGAGATGTTGAGATTTGAGATGTTAAATGATTTTTTTATTTTGGGCCACAATAACATTGACCTTTGACCTATTGGCCTCGATTTTGGCGCGCGACATCTACATGACTCCGTAGCTATATCATAGCGAAATTTGAGAAGAATCTGTCAATTTGTTAAAATGTAAGGAACTAAACTATATAGTCGAGTGGAGGAAGAGATTAACCCTTTCTTCTCTGGACTCAGATGCAGATGTAGGAAAAATCTGATATTTTGTGTAGTTGATAGGTTTGGGGCATATAAACTGTTTTTGGTTATTTATTCGATATATCTGTTGCCATGGCAACTGGGAATTGTTGCCAATTGACAACATTGGGAAGATAAGACCGTATAGCTTGATATAAAGCTATAAGACTCATAGCTTGGGGGTGGGGGGACCCGCCCCCCCTGTTGTTTTTTTGCTCCTATCTCTGGAACGGCAAAAACTTGAGTGCTGAAACTGCGTGACTTTGTAGATTATCATATCAGGGTCATTTTGGGCCTATTTGCATGACTCCCTCCAAGCAGATGATCATGGGTACATTCAAAATGGCGGCCATGTTGAATACCAGGAAAGTGGTGTTTTCCTCGAATTTCTTCTATTTGTTTTGCTTTTCTGCATGGAAAAGTGTACGCTCATACTATTCAGCTTGTATCACTGACGTCCCTATACTCTCCTTGTTCCCCCGCTGATTCACACCGTATATTTCGCGCCTCTTGACTGTTAGGTGACGCTCTGCACAGACCAACCGCCGATGGCCAATGAATATCACTCTTACAAAAGAGTCTCGGTCCGCTTTGTTTATCACGGCAACCATCATCCGGGCATCCGTCACCTTTTCTCTCAGTGGGGGCCAGGCACCATAAACTGTTTCCATCAAATGACGGCGCTAAACTGCACAGATTGGTCTCTCGGTAACAGTACTAAACTACCCGACTTATAGGACACATACTGAGTGATAACTGTGTGGAAAAACGCGAGAAACTAGTGAACTATTTTTTCACAACTGTGAAACGAAGCAATATGAGTTGTCTCCCTTGCCAAACGTTCGCATGACGTTAACGGCAAGAATAACAATAAACGGCAAAACAATTCATAATTATTTTAATTTCAGGATTAAGAGTTAATAGATTTTTGGATAACTTCCTCCATTGTCGTTATATTTAGTAAGGTTCGTCAACTGATTGCAAAAATTTGTTCTCTTATCCCTACAAATAATTAACACAGTCGCTATTTTTTTAAAAATCCCACTGATAAGACCAGGCTTTATCGTCATGAGTATATAAGGAGATCATGTTGCCTAGATTGGTAATGTAACTAAGTGTTTCAGATTTTGAATTGAATGTTGACTTTATAATAATATTACGGAAAAAGTTCCTTGGAGAGATGATGTAAGAGGGAGTCTCGCTGTCAAATAGTGAAATGCCTCTCACTTAAGTGAGAATCGTAATCTCAATATCAGGAAGGCATGACTCTGGGAATGTGGGTGTGATGTAATTTCGATCACGTGAAGTAGTTAGCCAATCCTGGTTAGTATGAAGAATCTGGTTACCTCCGCGCTATTACGGCACGGTGATTGGATAATCAGATAAAGCTCCCCCTAACGGTCAAGAGGCGCGAAATAGCGGGGGAACAAGGAGAGTAGGGACGTCAGTGATACACGCTGAATAGTATGAGCGTAGGAAAAGTGGGTAAAATATTTTTTATTTCACAGATTATTATTATTTACTAATTTATCATGTATTTTTCTCGAGGAAAAATCAAAAATAAAAACTTCGAAATTCTGACCGAAAAATCGTCCAAAAATGCTCTTTTTGAAAATGACGTCACTGTGACGTCATCATGGCGGCCATCATAATTTTTTTTTACATACTCTTGTAGAGCTTGACCCAAAGATATAGTGTGGTAAGTTTCAGCCCTCTAGCTTTTGCAATAGCGAAAATATATATGATATAGCCATCTGCAAATAAACACATGTATTGAAATTTAGAACAAAACAGACTCATACTAAAGTACCAATTTCAGAGATCGAATCTTCCCGGTGTTGCCAAATGGCAACGTAAAAAAATGCGCATGCTCACTTCGTAATCTGACCAGATGGAAATAAATAAATCTTATGTGTTAAATGTTATTTACTTACAGAAAACAAATTCTAGATGCAGCAAGTTTATGGGTGAAATTTCTTCATAAATTTGCATCGTGTGGGAGCAGAATTCTTGCTTCAGAGGGTGACCATGTTGCAGTGTGTCATGTGATGGCATAAAAGTTAACCTTTGGAAAAACTCAGTCACATATCAATAGGTGCACTGCCGTAGATTACCGCTTCAGCCCATCGTTGCCAAACAACCATTGATTTGAGATGATGGCAACATTGTAAAGAAAGGGTTAAGGAAGAGAATGTGTAATCTTTAGGAGACATTACCATCATCATTACCACACGTCTAATGACCTCTTCACTGAACCATCTTAAGTTTGTAGAAACATGATTGCACAGACGGTAATATGCGTTGATTTTTGGAGATAATACAAGCATTGTGTCTGTCTACGGAACGAAAAGCGGATAGTTTAACAGGCGTAGCAAGGAAATCTCACCCGATTGTACACTATTGTATAATGTGAGAAAACATTGATGTATGCATCAACTTTCCGGCCGGTACCGTCATTCGCTAGTGGGTGCACGGATAGAATGAATGGATAACTTGCTCAAATACAGCCACAGCTGCGCATGCGCACATCTACGCATGCGCACATCCTCATCATGCTCTTCCATTTACCTATCTCTACCTTCACTCAACTCCAATTACCACGTCGAAACCCTCGTGACTCTGGCTGACTGTACCTCCGCCGAGAAAACCCGGTTGTCGGTACATTCAGCATTGGACTAGCTATCTCACCCCATTGCACACTATTGTACAATGTAAGATAACCTTAATGTATACATTAACTTACCGGACGGTACCGTGGGTGCCATGGATAACATGCTCACATAGAGTCCATGCAACCACCAAACCGATAGACTACAACACATGAATAACCATTTTTTACAGTCGTGACAATAAGAATGATACTTATTCCGCAAATACAAGTTATACAATGAAATGAATGCAGTTATGAAATCCCAGCAAATTCACGTTATACGATACCGAATAGATTGTCAGACTTTGTCAGAATCAACCGATCTTACCAGATACACCAGAATACAAAGTTACCACCACCCTATACACATATTTCCAAAGTGAGAAATTGAAAAAAAAAATCGGGAGGGTAGGTGGAAGATTTCGTTTTGATCAGCTTAAACTTCGTGGAAATATTTTACCAAAACGCGTGTGGAATCTTCTAGAAATGGGGCACTGGTCTGCGCATGTGTAAACTATATGACCAGTTAAGGGGAATATGTACTAAACAAGTCTGACAGATCAATCAGTTGGAGACAACTGTGGTATTACAATATGAATCTAAAAGGCATTTAGAGTGGTTTCCCCTGAGTTGCAAGAAATAACACGAATTAAGCTGAATTCATTTGTTTCTAGACATATATTTAACTACAAACTCCCAAGTCAATAACTTGACAACACCATGGTTTTGGCTGATATTTTCCACGGCATTTATTCTGTGGGGAACAGCATGTGGGGTTATGAGCATGTTTCCATCAATAATCACTTACCATGTACACCAAGATACCATGGTTACCCGGTCCATATACCAGGTATACCGAGATACCACCACAACAACAACTTGCCCTGGTGAGTCATATGTCATGACTGACTGTACTTGTGCCCGGGGAACCCGGTTGTCAGTACAGCCCACATTCAAATGTCCATTTGTGGGAACACAGATTGGCCTAGCTATCTCATCCCATTGTATACTATTGTACAATGTGAGATAACCTTGATGGCTCGTGGGTGCACGGATAGAATGAATGGATAACTTGCTCACATACAGGCACGTGTGCGCATGTGCACATCTACGCATGCGCACATCCCAGCATGCTCTTCCATTTACCTATCTCTGCCTTCATTCAAATCCAGCGAACATGTCGAAACCCTCAAATGCTGATCGGAAATCGATGTTTAGAATGTTAGAACCGATATCTGTAAGATAGGTTCCGCCATACCTGTATAGTCCAGAAACTGTATGCGTAATTATCTCATGGGTTAATGTGAAAAGACTTTCACATAGCACCGGCCTTCCTATTTACTCTCGTACGTGCCTGGTCAACTGCTGGGATACTACTAGCACCATATCAAAACAGCCTATGTATCAAATTGGACCAAGCTATGCGAAAATATGGCAAAAGGGAGTGAAGTGGAGTTAAATCTCTAGAGATGTCATGGCGCAATTTTACTGAATTCCTTCCTACAAGATCATTGCTACCTAAATGAATGAACAAAATGTTCGGGAAAGGATATAGGTGTACATCGTGTTGGATGGTGGGAACCAGCTGTACCCATTTCATCCCTCTCATGCCGGTGTGATGGAAACGGTGGTCCCCAGAGATCAGTGTCCGGTCTCCTATGTTTTACCTACGGCGGGCTCTGATATCCAACTGACCCTTTCCAGATGTCAGTGTCCGGGCTGGGTTAAATCATAGGAAGCGGACATTCACATCTGAGGGACCACCGTTTCTTCCACACCGGCCCAGCGGATGTTAAACTTGTTCCAGTCCAAGTATCTCGCCACCCGGTCTGCAACGAGCACGCTGGGTCGCCCAGTAAACGTAAGATGAGCCTAGGAGTTTGTCTGAAAATATGCTAAATTCATGTAAAAATTCGGTTGAAATACATCAAACAGCTTGAAGTAAAGTTAGAGCCAGTGTGAGACAGAAATGAATAATTATTTATTAATAATGTCAGGATGTCATAAGTAATGAGTGAGCGTTTCGCTGACCGTCGGAAACCTTCCAATAATTTCTTAACAAAATAAAATGTTGTGTAGGGTCGATCCAGCCCATTAGTTTGTGTTTATGTCCTATACCCGCCAAATAAGTTGCTGCCGAAGAAGGTGCTAGAGCATTTGTTAATAAGTGTGCAATAAATAGAAATAATATTGTTGACAGGTGCTGGCCATAACTGGAGCAAACCTACTGAATTTCTCATTAAAAATATCTATGTGAAATTTGGCCAGACAATATATCAACAGCATATAGGTATTCCAATGGGTACTAATTGTGCACCCCTGTTGGCTGACCTATATCTGTTCCCTTATGAATATGACTATATACAGGCGCTTAAAATAACCTATCCATTCAAAGCGCGTTCCTTCTCATTCACCAAACGCTATATAGACGATCTTCTCGTTGTGGATAATCGCTATATAAATGACGCATTGAAGGATATATATCCACCTTCAGTGGAATTGAACTGAACTACAGATAGCCCTACAGACACATATTTCTATACATATGAAGTGGGCCTTCTCACTCGTCGACTTATGACAAAAGAGATGATTACAATTTCGACATCTTCAACTATCTCTTTCTGGACATTAATATTCCAGTGGGACGTGCATATGGCGTATATCGTCTATTAGCATTTGCTATAGCCTGTATTAAATGTGACGATTTTAATCAACGTCACAAAACATTGTTACAGAAACTTATAAAACAGGGCTATACCTCTAAGCGAATCCACTCAAAGTGTCTCAAATTGGCGATACATTTCGCATGCTGATAGCAAAATACGAGCGTAGCGTGCAAGATCTATGGTCTTAGGTTTCGGAATTTGTGTCTAATTCCGCTTAACCCGGAGCTAGGGGACGTATGAACCCATGTACTTCAAGATCCTCATTGTGCTCATATGAACAGTCACAATCAAAGCATGACTGAGATACATCATTCTCTAGATGACGACTTTACGACGAATATTAAGGATTAAGAATACTGATCAGCGATACGGATTTAATATTTTTGGAACATCATGATGTCTGACCGGCATCATTGAAAACTGTTGACCGATTCTCTCTTGCAGGAAACTAGCCTATGTTTATGTATACTATGATTGTCTTTTTGAGTTTGGTGCTAATACTGTTGTCTTTTTGAGTTTGGTGCTAATACTGTTATATGAGGTTTTGGATTATGGACGCGGATATTCTTTAATGGACGACGGCTGAATTATGAATCACGGACCAGACGCTTATAAACCAAAGTTGTTGGTGGTGATGATCGGTTCAGTAACTCGCTCGCCGCTACACACAAATTTGCCAGATAGCTGCTTGTATCTGCGTGGCTTTGTCGTCGGAAATTGGACTAGCTGCAAACGAGAAAGAGAATCTGCAATATGGTTCTGATTTCCCAAAACATGACCCCACTGCTATTGGAAACAGTTCGAGGACTGTAATGTCCTTCCATATCCCGTGATCTAACCAATTAGATGGCCAAGTACCACAAATCCAGTGACCATTAAAGAATGCTTCAAATCCGCACGAGCCGCTTGCATCCGTGAACAGCTGGATCGGCTCGTTTGATAACCAAAACTGATCTACAAAATACCACGCCATTAAAGCTGACCAAATATTCTTGTCAGATTTTGAGGTCGGCTCGCATTCCAGAGGTGATACGAATGTAATGATGTGGCTTTTTTAAAGTGACATGTTGCGTCAATCAGCCAACTGAATTTTTTTAACTTTATCCTATGGAAGGTGTATTTGGTGCAGGTTGAGTATGCCCCTAAACACTAAACACTTAGATGGTCCATCAGTTTTCTCCCTGCAACAGGGATGCCTAAGCGGTCACATACATACAGGAAACAATGCAGGATATACTGAAAACTTTCTTTTCGTTCGCCCACAAATAAAAATTATCTAGAAATTTCGACACCCCAGGTTGGACGGATATTGTTCGTACTAGATATGATAGAAGTGCTGAATTTCTCAAAAGTGGAAAGGCAATGGAACACCCAAATGGCATAGCAAGATCTACATAATAGGAGACCGTATTCGAAGCCGTATTATGTGTCCTCCCTGTGTGGATATTTTTCAAGCTCAATTTTCATCTGATCCACTCTAATTGGAGTGAACGCTAGGCGAAAGGGCTTTCGGACAAGCTGGGGGCTGGGTTTATGGATACCCTTGGCTTTAAAACTTTTGATTTCAGTATGTCCCATAGCTTCACAAAATTTACATGCATGACGGAAGCGGTAGTTAAGGAACGTACACTGGCCCCGGTTATATCCCCAGAATACTTTTCCCTGGATAGCATTATTAACTTTGTGTTTTGTGGTGCAGGGTGATTTTGTGGCAATGCTGCTATCATCCACACTTCGCCATCTATAGCCCCCCCCCCCTCCCCCCAAGAACGAAGTGGATCCCTTGCCAATCTCCAGTGAAACTGTTCATCATACTTTAGCCAAGTTACCTTGCCGTGCTGTGATGCCAAGGTGCGAACCGTTTTGAGGTACCTGAGCACTTCCCTAGCTCTAGTAGGGTGACGCTCCAAATAGATATTCATAAATATGGTAACAGCTGGCACCCAACTTTCAATATCGTTAATAGGCTTAGTCAACATTCTTGGCTGCATGGTTGCTTTTCCATCGCTGATGGCAAAATTAAGTGCATATGATGTGGCTCCAACATATCTTGGGTAGATTTAGCTAATATAGCAAAATCCACAAAATTCCCTTTCCAAATTTTTCCTTTGACCGATTCCGGTATGTGAGCGCTAAGGAGATCTAACACGCTACGAATTGTGGTGGACTGATACGTGGAAGTGTCGAACAGCGACGGTTCTGGATCCGGGAAACCAGGCAATAAGCCCTATGCACTGCCAAAATCTATATTTAATACACTGTTACAAGTATCAGTGCCTGGCGATATCATAATAGCAATAGGGGGGATTGTACTGTTGTATCTGTTTGTGACCTACACGTACTGGTACTGCTACTAGTTTGGCCATGATGATCTGCAGGAGGATTGGGTGAAATCTTACTGCACAGTTTATTTACACAAGGCCTAACCGGCTCTACCATGGAATTGATTGAAAGCTTCCAAGGCCTCGACAAATACCGAATTATCATGTTCCGCAATAGATGAGAGGCGACCTGGATAGTGATTCTGATTCTGTGTGCCATAATCGATACTTATACCTATAACACCTTTACCATCATCACGATCACCGACCACACGTTGTTACTGTTGCTGTTGTGGTGAAGCAGGGATGGCCTCTTCGCGAACCGGTCGTGCCCGGTGGTCAGCATGCTCAGTGCGGGCAACCTCGTGCTCGCCGGGTAGAAGACGGGGAGCCGACTTTCTAGTGTGTCGGCCTCGTAGGCTGGACGGGCAGTTGTACCACGTCGATAATACGAGGTTCCCTGCGTTTTGGAGGTCTTGCGCGAGGCATAATTAAAAAAAAAGATTTCGTGTTGATCAGCTAAAACTTCGTGGATTTTTTTTTTCAAAACGCGTGTGGTATCTTCCAGAATTGGGGCACTGGTCTGCGCATGTGTAAACTATATGACCAGTTTAGGGGCATATGATTCATTAATAATAACCAGATCCCAGCAAGTATTTTATTTTCTTATTATTTCAGCCCTGTTATGACAAGATAAAGAATCTAATCTTCTCCTTCAGTGGCTATATAATAGGTGTCGGAGTGGGCATCTTAGTGATGGAAGTAAGTATACTTAGTGTTCTATATGACAAGATCTTAGTGATGGAAGTAAGAACTTAGCGTTCTGTTTGACAAGATCTTAGTGATGGAAGTAAGTACTTAGTGTTCCTGTTATGACAAGATAAAGAATCTAATCTTCTCCTTCAGTGGCTATATAATAGGTGTCGGAGTGGGCATCTTAGTGATGGAAGTAAGTATACTTAGTGTTCTATATGACAAGATCTTAGTGATGGAAGTAAGTATACTTAGTGTTCTATATGACAAGATCTTAGTGATGGAAGTAAGAACTTAGCGTTCTGTTTGACAAGATCTTAGTGATGGAAGTAAGTACTTAGTGTTCTATATGACAAGATCTTAGTGATGGATGTAAGTACCTAGTGTTCTATTTGACAAAATCTTACTGATGGAAGTAAGTACTTAGTGTTCTATTTGACAAGATAGTTGTGATGGAAGTAAGTACTTAGACCTGGTCGTCTTTAACCATGTAATAATGAGCGACCATATTATTCTTGGTCAGGTAAAATTTTTGACCGATGAAAGTAAGTACATAGATTTCTATTTGGCAAGAAATTTCATTTCGATCTGATGAATCTTTCCACATTCATCTTAATAGAGAAAAAGTGGCGATATATAGACATTTGCGAATGAGACAACGTATCTTTTCTTTCTTTATTAGAGGTGAATAATTATTGCGATAAAGGGCTACGGAGAGGAATTCAGGAAATCTACAAGAAACCATTGAATTGTGGTCTGATTTGGTAATACAGGTACATATGCGATAGCCCTACAAACAAAATAACGCTTGGACTTTTTCGATGTTGGCCTGAAGTTAAACATGTGTTTCAGAAGAACCAGGTTTCGAGTGTGTAATATTTTCTCTTTTAAATTTCAGCTATTGCTGATTATCTCTGCAATTGGTTTGTGCCAGAGTATCAAGAAGGAGAGAGGTTCTGTTCATCCAGCACGGCATTAAAGACTGTAGTTCTGAAGGACATACATGTAATTGCAACCATGAGGATTTCAGTTTGTCTCGCCAGGTCACGCCATCCCATGCCATGAGCCTATTCCATACAGAAAGACTTATCCGGGATATTATACTCGATGGAGACATTTTTTCGTTGGACTATTCTGGGATGCGGTCCTTTTGCTCGTGCAAATTAATGGTCATGCTCTATCTGGAGCAGGATTATCTCCCCTGTAGTCTTTGTCTGTCCGCCTGGCATTCTTCATTACATGTCATGTGATCATTTTGCGAAATATAGTACTGGAACTTTTAACGAAACAAATTGATCGGAGAAGTGTGTTTCTTTTGATTTCACACGTTTCTTGTGGTACTGATGGAAGACTACATTTTCATGAAATGAACTTGCACGAAGGATAGGCCCAACGGAAGACGTTTCACGACAAGTTTGGCTGGCACTGGACAAGGTCGCAAGCTACATGTAGGAGTATCTAATTTTCTGACATCTTACCGCTTTCAGTGCCGACCGCCGACATGGCCCAACATGAAAATGTGTTCTGCGTGCACTATATGCTATCTAATTATTTGTCTATTTTTATTTATTTTTCTGTTTGTGTGTGTCTTCTATTCTCTTTCATGTGGACCCAAAATCTGAAATAAGCATTATTATATATTTTGAATCAAGGTTTGCCGCGAAGAAGCGAATCTGTTCCAAGGATTATCCGTTGACATGGTTGAACGAGAGACTATCGATCAAGCAACGTGACATTTATCCAGGGAAAAAATTCACAACGCAATATCAAAGGTGGATTAAAAATTGTTTAGATATTTTGAGATGTTTTATCATATTGAATTATGTAACTATTTCATTCTGCTCTAGACTGGTTCACCTTCATCATTCAGATAGTATCTGGCGACTGTTTGCAAGGGTCAACGCGTTATCTCGTCCTTCAATCCCATTCCTTCAGTGTGACGAATAAGCATTTTATTAACATTTGGTAATTGTAGAATTTCCAATTCCGAAAAATACAATACTGGTACATGTACCACAGTAGACTAACAATACGTCATTACAGTGCTGTCCATAACGAATTCAAATGTCAACCGCCACTATTACAGTTGGAACTACACTGCAAACAAAATGATCCATTCCGAGCCATTTTTTTAGCCCAAAATCTCATTGAGCCATGTGTGGGCCAGTAGTAAACCCATTGAAATGTTGAATTACTTTCAGGAGCCAACAGTAATCCACACCTTCATTTGCAGGTTCATTTTTGGCTCATTTTGGTTCATCATAGCTCATTTGTCTCGATCCATCAGTGAGCCAAAATAATTCAGCATTGAGAATTTGTTTTTGTCTCAATGCGCCATAAGTATTCACAAAATGATCCAAAACTAGATTTATGTTTGTAATTGGATCAACGAGAGACCTTTGGCTCAGTTAGTCAAGGTGGTGCTTAATGAGCCAAAATGAGCATTTATCTGTAAGCCAATCTGGGCTTAACCACTCTGTAGTCTCATGAGTGGATATTAGTGAATCTGTTAAGATGCAGATTCATACCTTGAAGGGAGAGTACTCTCATCCACATGGAAGCATCAAGCACAACACTTGATTTTATTCGATCATGGATGCATTTTGAGGTAGTGGTTAAACCATTCGATGAATTGTTGTAATTATCTCATAACTATAGCCAAAGATGAATACCTCCGAATCAATGGCATCATTTCAGGTGATGTATATGCAGAAAATGTTAGGATGTTCTGAATTGGACCGACGTTTGTGTTCTTGATGATTACATACATTTTGCAGTGTATCAGGAAACAGATAAGGAGGACGAGTTCAAGCGTTGAATTTTGCATTCTGTTCAGATTTACGTGTATATCAAAAGAGACAACCACAAATTCGATTTCTATTCATTTTGTTTGGATGGGCAGATGCTTAATTTGTGATAGACTTGTGATATTTCATTTGTTTTACATAACACATCAAATGATGTGTATGTGTTTCCTATGTCCAAGGGGGAATGCATAGTCTATTGTAGTGCAGAGTGTTGGTGTATGATTCGGGTGCATATGTCGTGATAACCTCTAAATATCGATTCAGATTTCTACCATCGCATGTTATCACGTCTAATCATATTCTAGTATGAATAATTGAGTCGATCTTCTCTAAATATTTGATATGATTGTTCATTAGTTCAACTTTCCGATGTTGCCCAATTGCATGTTTATTTGTTGAACTCTGTAACGTTATCTGTGGGTTGAACGGTTTGGATATAATGTTAGTCAGTATTTGTTGATGATACACTGTGATTAAATCAGTCAAATTGTGATATTAGAGATATTAATCTCATCATATATATATTTATCAGTCAGGTGGCTTAGCGAAATTACCGTTACGGAGCGGATAAAAGCACCAAATTTGGCAAGTAGCTCACTTTATGCTTATATTTCAATTTTAGCCTAGGAGCCCTCCTGAATTTTTCCGGGGTTTCAAAATCCAAGATGGCCGACATATATGATAAAATCTTGGGTTATGGGTGACACGAGAATGCCCCATAGTTCCAAAGTAAAGGTTCTGGGGCCATTTAACCTGGTTTTGGACATGCATAGCAATGCTTCCAATACACTACTATACAATATATTCACTTTTTCTCGCTGGAGGACCAATAGCGAGATACTGGAGTAATATATAAAGGTGAAATTCCCGCGCATTGAGGCTGAGGCTGATGTCGTCATGTGGAGCCTACGTCATTTGCGGATCAATGCCAAAAGTCGCTTCTGGGTCAAAGGTCACTTCCGTTGCAAGGTCACTTTCGGATCAAAGATCACTTCCGGCGGTGATGCGGTCACTTCCGGCACCGATTGATAAGTACCCAGTCAATGAGAATTGGCTCCCCAGTCACGTCAATGTTAATGGAGCAGTCGCTTCGCCTGATTCACTGAGAATCTTTGGGAATGTTCGGTCATCCCCGGGAATGTCCGAAGGGCTATTGCGCTTAGAGGTCAGTCCTATCTTGCCCCGTCAATGTTCTAGCCACATATGAAGCTAGAGAAAGGAAATCCCCATACAGAGCAATACACGGATCGAGAGAAGTGGAATGCTCATGATCCTGGTGGGAGTAGAACCAGCAACGCGAGCACCATAGGCTGGCACTTTATCCAATTGGTCCATAATAGGAAAGGTTGAAAATACCCTGATACATCTCAAGTACTAGAGGGCGGGTCCCCGACATATACTTCTATATCCAGCGTAATAGACCCAATGGGAACCCACCCATGGACATTTTTCTTTATGGTATGGTGTGTGGCATCTTATTTTCATCTGTCTCATGCTGTGGAGTACAATGGGAGGTGTCTCGAGGTTATGGGTTGACTTTCGCTGAAAAGTTCTGACTGTGCATGCGAGGGGCATAGGCAGATGTGGAATGGACGTTTTGGGGTCTAGGTGGACCATCTGAGACAAATTTGTACCTTGTCTAAAAATAATGCCATGCATTATACGAGTAATATGAACACAATCACGAATTTCCGGATAACTCATTGCAGTCGCCATTTTTTATTTAACCATCATTTTTAATCTGAAGACAAGCAATTGGATTAAAAATGGGCTCAAGGTATTTGGCTATGATGTGAAATCAAGAATAATGCCTTGATCAATACGAGCAACATGAAAAAGCAGGCTTTTCAGATGACCCCACACGGCTGTCATTTTAAATTTGGTCATCATAATTTGATCTTCGGGATATATAAATAGATTCAAACTGGGCGTAAGATGTTAGGCTGTCCTTAGATATCCACCGGTTTTGATAAATTTGCACAATGAGCTAAGAATAATGCCTTGAACTATAAGAGCAACATGAAAAAGTATGATTTTCAAATGGCCCCATATGGCCGCAATTTTGAATTTCACCAGCAAATCTTGATCTTATGCATATGTAAATAGACTCAATATGGACGTAAGATGTCAGGCTATGTTCAGAGATCTCTTGGTTTTGATACATTTGAAAAATGAGCTAAGAATATTGCATTGAACTATAAGCGCAACATGAAAACGTGTGATTTCAGATGACCCTATATGCCCACCAATTCCCTAATCTTAGAGATATGTAAATAGATTCGAAATGGGTGCAAGATATTCCACTATGGTCAGAGATCTCTCGGTTTTGATAATTTGGACAATCAGCTAAGAATAATGGCTTGAGCTATACGACCAACATGAAAAGTTTGATTTTCAGATGACCCAATATGGCCGCCATTCTGAATTTCACGATCAAATCTAGATCATAGGAATATGTAAATAGATCCAAAATGGGTGGAAGTTTTCAGGCTATGCATAGAGAACCCTCCGTTTGATAAATTTACCCAGTGAGCTAAGAATAAATCCTTGAACTACTCAAACAACATGAAAAAGTGTGATTTTTAGAATACCCCATGTTCGCTATTTTGAATTAAACCATCATATTTTGAGCTCAAAACAGATTCAAAATAGGTGTAAGGTGTTTGACTTAGATGTGAGATCCACTGATGTTAAATTTGCACAATGATCTGAGAATAATGCATATTATATGGACAACCTGAAAAAGCGTGATTTACTGGTAACCCCATATAGTCGCCATTTTGAATTAACGCATGATGGTTAATGAGTAAAATTATGGAAATGGGCTAAAAATTAGCCCAATATAATATTATCCATAGTATCCCCTTCCACCTTGAACCCTACCACACAAAGAACTAATTTAGCATGGGTAACCATTTTAACAAAAAATGTCATCAAAAGTCACATTTTGCGTCTTTGGTCAGTCTTCCACATATGTAAGTGCAAAGATCATGGCTAAATTCAAAGTGGTTGCAATAAGGTGCCCTAAGAAAGTAGCGTGTGTCATTGTTTTCCTTCCATTTTTTGTTATATTTCTTGCCTACAAGTGCATAAAAATAATTTATTTAGTCTAAATAAGCATTCTCCATCGCAGTGAGATTTTGAGAGAAAACTCGGCGAAAAAAAACATCGGCAGAAAAATGTCTTCCGACCAAATGACATCACTGTGACGTCATCATGATGGTCATCTTGATTTTTTGAAAGCATTTTATGGTAGGCGCTGGCCCAAGTATATAGTATTGAAAGTTTTAGTCCTCTCGCCCGAGGAGTAACGAAAATAGATAGGGATCGAACACCTCTCCCCCCACCTGCCCAAGAATGCAATTAATAGACTCAAAATACCCTGGGTCTCAGTAGGGTTCAGTTGCAGGTAATATTAGCTATAGGTAATGTGCATATTTGTAACAAATCGGATTCAAATGCCTCAATAAGTCATAATTTGATAGCAATTTGCCCTTCCTAAGACACACAGAACGCGAGAAAATCGATATTTTATCATCTCTGGCGGCCATCTTGGATTTTTGTGTTTCACGTGAATTATATAGGAAAGTCAAGAGGGCTCCTAGGCTGAAACTTATCAGTAGCTCTTAAGGAAGCATCATGCAAAATATGGCGCTTTTATCCGGCCTGTAACGGTAATGTTGAAAAATCACGCTAAGCCACCTGACTATTGGAAGAATGAGAAACAATCTCTATATTAGCATTCTCACCATCCAATTTCACGTGAATTTGAGCTTTTCAGCTATGCACATTGTCAGAGTTAAACTGTCTGACAGTAGGAGGTATACAATCTGGTGACAGGAGAATGGCTATGGTTTAATCATCTTCACAACGTCAAGGTTAATTTTGAGCCATAGGTGAACTAACCTTGGTGTTCGAAAGGATGTATATGCTTTTCCAAGCAACTTGATGTTTTCGGTTATTAAATCAATTACCTTTGATAAATGAGAGCTCCAAAGACCGCCTTGGTCAGCCAACCCTACCTGACCAGTTGGTAACAACAGTTGCTTTTGTGTTGTTTTGTGTGCGTGTTTATTTTATTAATCTATCTGTTTTGTCTCGTTGCATGAACAGTCTAGCCAACAAGTATGATATCAACAAGATGTTCATGCAGAATAATTAATCTTTCAACAAATTCTCATCAATACTAAATAAGCTATTATTATTTATGAAATGATTTATGAGAAGGAAAGAATAAATTGGTCGTCAGCGGGATTCGAACCCACAACCCCGGCTATCGCGCCGATGCGCTACCGACTGAGCTATGACGGCCCAGATAAGTATTACACCCGTGGATTGTCCCTGCGATGACCAACCTTCTCTCTCGGTGTTGCAGTTTGCGCAACTGGCTTTTATTATTTCATTAGTGGCGGGCTATACACCATACCAAATATCATTTCATTATTATTTAATCATATAGTGTTAAAACCAGCCTCATAGGTCTGTAATCCCGTCAATACATATTTATTTATATCGGCTAACCTATCTTGAACATTCTGTTACCAACTTCTCATCGCCGAACTGTAAATCTTTGTGTATTATATTGGTGAATAAATGAAATGAAATGACGATCCCCATCCTCATCCACTTTTAGTTTGTAGGGCAGGCGACTCATGATACAAGAGAATACCTGAGACCAATTTTCGTGCGTATCGTCGCAGAGCCGAAATTATGAAACTGTTTGTTCACTCGCAAGCAGAATTGGTTTGAGAGTGGTAAGCGCTTGTGAGATGTTGGGTCACAAGTTGCTTCGACCAATTTAGACATGCTTTTTTTTTTACTTTTTGACTTCCGACTGATACAATCTTACGAGGTCAGTCATACCCACCGAATATTTCTTCGAAAAGAACTTGCGATTTCAGGTGTCACCGTTATAGGACTGATAAATCGATGAATATTTCTTCTATGGAAATGGGTGTTAATGGGGCTGGTTTGGCGTTTCTATGCTGCTTACTTCTCAGCCATGTGTCGGATTGTGAAGTCGTCAGTATGACAACGTCAATCACATTGAAACAGCAGGTAGCTGAAGACAAAGGTAGTTTTGTTTTCTATGGTTCACCGTCAGCCCCTCCTATAATTGCAACAGCTTCGGTATTGCGTATGACAACTAGCACCAATTTCAAACGTGTATGAAATAAAAATATATACAAAAAAATAAATGGTTTCCTACATGAGAGAAGCGGTCAACAGTTTTCAATGACATCGATGATGTTCTATACATAAAATCCTAATCACGTTAGTAGTATGTTCACCGCAAAAATGGTAACATTGACCTCTTTGCACTTAAACTTGAGGAGTAACTCTTGATTTCCGTGAAGCGTCCGACAGGGGGCGCCACCAGCTCAAGGTTATATAGAATGCATCAGCATTGGCTGTGTGCCAAGTTTTGACCACTATAGGTCTGGTAACCTTTGACCTTGTATTCCTCCGCGGTGATGCGGTCATGTCTGGTGGTGATGCGGTCGCGGAAAAAAGCTTCCGCGGAGAAAAAGTAGTCCCCAGACTTCAAATACGCTGCATGGTCCAATTGGGTCGTATGAGGTATCAATGTGAAGCACTTGTAAAGGGGCATCTGATGGGCTGGGTGTGGGGTTGAAATATCGTCATTCTGCGCATGCGCGTTGGACAAAGGGTATGGAAATAGACGTTTTGGGGTCTAGGGCAGCCCCTAATGGTCCGATGGAGTTGAGTGAGGTATCAATGCGAAGCGTTCGTGAGGGAGCATCCGATAGGGTGGGTGTGAAGTTGGAATATCGTCATTCTGCGCATGCGCGGTAGACCAAGGGTATAGAAATAGACGTTTTGGGATCTAGGGGAGCCACTATTGGTCCGATTGGGTCGAGTGAGGTATCATTGTGAAACCTGTGGGAGGGGGCATCCGATAGGCTGGGTGTGGGGTTGAAACATCGGCATTCTGCGCATGCGCAGTAGACCAAGGATATGGAAATAGACGTTTTCGGGTCTTTGTGGGTCACTAGTGGTCCTATGGAGTCGTATGAGGTATCAATGTGAAGCCTATGTGAGGGGGCATCCGCCTGGACTAGTGTCTCGGCCGTTGTCAACATTCTGCGCATGCGCAGACAGGGAATTGTGGGAAAAGGGTATGGAGATAGACGTTTTGGGATCTAGGTAAGCCCCTAGTGGGCCGATTGGGTCAAGTGAGGTATCAATGTGAAGCATATGTGAGGGGGCATCTGCCTGGACTAGTGTCTCGGTCGTTGTCAACATTCTGCGCATGCGCAGACAGGGAATTGTGGGAAAAGGGTATGGAAATAGACGTTTTGGGGTCTAGGTGGGCCACTCGTGGTCCTATGGAGTCGTATGAGGTATCCATGTGAAGCATTCGTGAAGGAGCATCCGACGGGGTGGGTGACACGTGGAACTGACGTCATTCTGCGCATGCGCAGTAGACCAAGGGTATGAAAATAGACGTTTTGGGATCTAGGGGAGCCCCTAGTGGGCCGATTGGGTCGAGTGAGGTATCCATGTGAAGCCTATGTGAGGGAGCATCCGCCTGGACTAGCGTCTGGTCCGTGTTTGACATTCTGCGCATGCGCAGACAGGGAATTGTGGGAAAAGGGTATGGAAATAGACGTTTTCGGGTCTAGGTGGGCTACTATGGGTCCGATGGAGTCGTATGAGGTCTTATTTTGAAGCTCTCGTGAAGGGGCAGCCGCCTGGACTAGTGTGTCGTCGTGTTCAACATTTTGCGCATGCGCGGTGGACAAAGGGTATCGAAATAGACGTTTTCGGGTCTTTGTGGGCCACTAGTGGTCCGATGGAGTCGTATGAGGTCTTATTTTGAAGCTCTCGTGAAGGAGCATCCGTCTGTGTTCAAGAGTCTGCGCATGCGCAGTCTGGTCGTAGTATAGAAATATACACATGGGAGTGTGTTTGGGGTACTAAACCCCATATGGGTCCATGGTTGTGGTTTGGTGGTGTGGGTTCTGCGCAAGTGTGTGTGACGTCACTTCGGGTTTCACTAAAACTACCTCCGAACACAGAAGAGTTCCAATTTTTCCTTAGACCTTATGCATGTACTTTCAACATCCGGGTTTCCCACCGCCTGTATGGAATGCATGTATCCCGTAATGCCCACTCTTAACCTAGACCAAAACATGTACTTGGTCTGTGGGCTGATTTCATTGGCTCTCTATTTTACTGCAGTGCTCTTGCATTGTTTTCTAGGCATTGATGGGTTACATTTGATCCCATCCTAGGCCACCGATTGGCTATTTTTCTAAGCCCATTCATGGACTGAATCCCCACATGTCCCACATGGGGCATTATACTCACACAGAAAACACACACGACAGAGTTTTGAGATCTCATTTTTTTATTCAGTGAACAACAACAATGTGAGAACAACCACGTGAAAAAACTGAAGCCCAGAACAGGGGGCTTTACGCGAAAAAACTTAAGCCCAGAACGGGACTTGGACATTGAAATGAACGGCAGCCCAGTCATATACGAGTACATCTCGGTCCTCGGCCTTGGGGTACTCGTCAAACATGTGGACGATCGTCTGCATGGAATGTCCCCGACATCGATGGTACAGGTAGAACAAGCAATATTGTCCGCACACACTACTGGTCAGGCTTTGCAACGTTTTGGTATTCCAACACCACGTCTCTGTTCCTTGATCCATGAAGTCTGTTAAATCGGGATGGAGGGGTGGTAGGCCGTACGGGTCAAAGTATTCGCCCTTCTCTTCTGTCAAGTACACGGCCACCCAGTGTTGACCGGGCCGATTCATCGGGTCATATTCTGTTAACTCGTATGTTGATCTGAGTTGTTCTACTAAAAACTGTATTTATTTAGTTTCCTGTAAGAAGTGTGGTCAACAGTATGTTGGCAAGACCACCCAAAGACTCCATCTTAGGGTGAACGGTCACAGAAAATTCGTTAGGAAAAAGCAATTGCTTATAGGTAGGCATTTTTCTGGACCCGACCACGGCTGGGATAACTTTAGTATTCAGATCATAGACGTCATCTATCCATCTACTAAGGATTCCCCTTTTGGATTTGAGAGAAAAATCCGAGAGCGGAATTATTCTGGATGCTAGAACTTGGGTCAGTGTTTCCGTTTGGTTTAAATGATAATGTCAGTGGGTTCGGCAATGCTACAAACCGCCGTTCAAATATATCCAACATTACCCAACTATTTAAACCCTATCAACGGAGACATCGCAGCCATGGTTGGCGAAAGTTTAATAGTTCGATGATTCACGATCATATCACTTTAAATTACTTAGTGGATTTAACTAACACACCCAATAGTATACATAGCTTACGTACAGTTCTGTATGCGTTACCTCTGAGAGCTTTAGATCAAATAGCCAGAGATATACAACAATCTGCGTCTTCAGGAAATATAATACCATCAAAAATCATTAAAGTATGTCAAGATATAGCGTATTTTCGGTTGTATCGTCCAGTGAACATAATCGAAACCTCTCAAGATCGGCTTTTCTTGAAACTCAACTACTTAGATAAAGGACTGGACATCATTAATTTACCTCGGATCCTGAATGATCCAGAGGTACGCAACGCTGTACCAAACTATTTTAAGTTCACAGAACCGCCTTGCATTTCTCATAAGTACACTAAATCTATAGCCACCAAAATATTCAATTACTCCAATGCTGTCCAGGAGTTTGACTGGAACTTATACACGTCAGGAGGCTATAGTTGTGAATGTGAATCGTCGAACTTTATCTATACACCATGCAAACAAATTGTGACTGGTGACCTTGATGTGATAAGTGATAAGGATCTGAAATTACTCCTGATGAAGGGACCTAAATATAGAGAGCCAAGAAGAATAAATCTGAAGGCCGACCAGAAGATAGTCCTGTCTGCATTGGAACAGTACGTTATTGATTGGTCTAAGCAAGAAAAAGTTGAACCTACAGTACTCGCTCATTGGCTGGACCTCACCAAGAGCAAGGTCGTTGAAACAATCCGCCATATTGACAGAAGTACTCTTCCCCAAGCAAAACAAGTTCTGAGAAACCTCAATTCGCAAGAAGTTCTAGCAAATCTCCAGAGTAAATTCGTCATAGTCCCACCAGACAAAGCTCCGAATAATATAATATTCATATGTAAATATTACTATTACCAGGTGCTGGTTAAAGAATTGAATGTAGACATATCTTCATCAAATACGTCTACTTACTCCCAAACTGCATTTATTTAACAATCACAAAAAGTTTCTCAGCGAAAAAGGTATTTGTCTTCCAACCAATCATAACGACATACCAAAAATATACTGGACTCCCAAAATGCATAAATCACCATACAAAGCTAGATTCATAGCTGGTTCTAGAAGCTGCACCACCAAGCTTCTTTCAACCCTATTGACGAGGGCCCTTCAGGAGGTAAAGGCATTTTGGGAAAGGTATTGCGCCACTATTTCTAAGAACTCTGGCGTTGAATGTATGTGGATATTGAAAAACTCAAAATGTCTTACGGAAGAACTTGATGCTAAAGGTCACATACCGTACAGACATGTATCCACATGGGATTTCTCGACTCTCTATACTACAATCCCTCATCAGGACCTTATTGACCGTATAAGTTCATTAATAGTATCTGTGTTCAAGAAAACTGATCGTAGATATATTAATGTCGGAAGCCATAAAGCATTCTTTAGCTCGACTACATACAAGAGATATCATTCATGGGGTGTTTCTTTGTTTATAGAGTTGCTTGAATTTCTCATTAAAAATATCTATGTGAAATATGGCAACACAATATATCAGCAGCATATAGGTATTCCAATGGGTACTAATTGTGCACCCCTGTTGGCCGACCTGTATCTGTTCTCTTATGAATATGACTATATGCAGGCGCTTTCAAAAATCGATCCATTCAAAGCCCGTTCCTTCTCATTCACCAAAAGCTATATAGACGATCTTCTCGCTGTGGATAATCGCTATATAAATGACGCAGTGAAGGATATATATCCACCTTCACTGATTTGAAGGAAACTACAGATAGCCCTACAGGCACATCATATTTAGATCTCTATCTCTATAAAAATGAAGCGGGCATTCTCTCTCGTCGACTTTATGACAAAAGAAATGATTACAATTTCGACATCGTAAACTATCCCTTTCTGGACAGTAATATTCCAGTGGGACCTGCATATGGCGTATACATATCACGCCTAGTAGCATTTGCTAGATCCTGTGTTAAATGTGACGATTTTAATCAACGTCACAAAAAACATTGTTGCAGAAACTTATAAACATGGCTATTCCACCAAGCGCCTCCACTCAAAGTTTCTCAAATTTGGCGATACATATCGCATGCTGATAACAAAATACGAACGTAGCGTGCAAGATCTATGGCGCTACGTTTCGTAACTTGTGTCTAATTCCGCTTAACCCGGGGCTAGGGGCCGTATGAACCCATGTACTTCAAGATCCTCATGGTACTCATATGAACAGTCACAATCAAAGCGTGACTGAGATACATCTTTTTTTTTAGATGACTCTATAACGAATATTATGGATTAAGAATACTGATCAGCGATACGGATTTGATATTTTAGGAACATCATGATGTCTTGCCGGCATCATTGAAAACTGTTGACCGCTTCTCTCTTGCAGGAAACAAGCCTATGTTTATGTATACTATGATTGTCTTTTTGAATTTGGTGCTAATACTGTTATGTGGAAAATGGAATAGGTCTTTGGATTATGGACGCGGATATTCTCTAATGGACGACGGCTGGATTATGAATGACGGACTAGACGCTTGTAATTCAGGACGTAATCAGCAGGATACACACGGTCTGATGAGAAAACATCTCGGGCGAACACTCCTTGAAAGACCATGCGTGTCCCTGGGTCATTCTCCAGCACGGTGCGTATCTGGTCTGTATCCATGTTAGGTGGCAAAGTCACACAGGACGTTACGGCTTTTATCGATTTGAATAATGTTGTCAAAGTCAGCGTAGCAAATCACATTGATGGTTATCGGTAAAGGTGTCCCGAAATGCAATTCCAAGCGTAAGTTGCCTTTCTTGACGAGACTCAGTTGATGATCGTTGTCTAAGGTGGGGGTCAGATCGAAACAGAACAATGTGTATCCTTTGCCGAAATCGTCTCGACTGATCATATTTCCCTCATCTTGGTTGATTTGGCCAGTTGCTGTGAAGAGGTTCAGATAGCTCCGGATGTAATTGGCCGTTCCGAAGTTAGGTTGTAAGGGCCGTGCCGGTACCTGTTGGCCATCCACATGCAGTGCCACGAAATTGATGTTGAACGCTTTTAGGTTGAACGGATTCCTCGAGAGAGTCCAATTATAACTGACGTTCTCCACACAAGCTAGGGTTAAGCGCTTGAGCAAATCCCCCAGGAACAGGTTTTCTTGATTGACAATCATATTCCCTTTAGGGACGGAAAAGACCTTGGTCTGTACTCGTCGAATCGGGTACTGGGCTGGTTTTTTCTCCAGTGCTCTGATGTGCCCCAACTGAACACCCGGGCTCGGTTTCACTTTGCGTACAAACAGACTGGCCTCTTGGATGACAATGTTATACTCGAGGTCCTCACTCGGGGCCATGAAGGCAAACGCAGACGTTGCGCGCACTAGTCGTATTTTGACAGGTACTCCATTCAAGAGGTATCGGTCCTGCATGAATAAGTCCGCATGCAGACGTCCCATCATATCGAGCGAGTGACTCTCTGCTCTCTCCGTATAGCCGTCATTATCGGGA
>JAVTVY010004425.1:0-38388 GCA_036873755.1 Hanleya hanleyi
ATTTATCCCGTCAGTCAATACTTTCTTGTCAAGTCCATATCTTAGTTATTACTCGAATAACAACTTCAACATTTACATGGAAGATGCTTAGTTCAATGCCGATGTGCACCGTCACGTTTGTTACATGTTTCGATGGTGTCTCACAGAGCCATAGCCCTATATTCAGTCCGTCAAGAATTATAGTTCGGTCCATATCCCAGTTACAATTTGATGAACAACGTGTTTAGTAACTTGCACATGTATATGATACAGTTGTTAACCGCTTTCTAATAATTTGTGTCACATTTATTGTACTTTACCTGCGTCCGTCAGCATCTATTGCATTCTGGTAGATTTACATCTTGAACAACTTTGAAATTTACTTGCTTCATGCAGTAATGTGGATGTGCACTTGCTGTCAAATCGCCGAGTTATTTTTCTTTTTCATCGGTCATACATTCTTGCCAGAGCCGTATCCCTATCTGATAATGCTGGGAACTTATTTGCTGCATACTACTACCTCCGCGAAGCCTGATACCCAATTTTCAGAATTCTTATCTTTCATTTAACGTTTTGCATTTTGCCATCTGCAAACATATTGTTTTTAATGCTGAGGAGTCAATGCACCGTGTATGTGCTATATATCTTGTTACCTTTAGCAAGGGTGGGCCCTTTAAGATCGGTTTGACTCTGCACTTACGTACCATTAAGTATTTTCATCCATGATAATGAGGACCGCCCACGCTTTCATTCCCGCCACATTGCCTCCCATTAACCGTATCTGGCCTGGGGGGCATTCTGGCCCCCTATCAAACTTTCTGCGCTATTTCCGGAACAACAAAAAAGGGAGAGCTCACACACCGTGACTTTATAGTTTATCGTATTGGGGTCATTTTGAGCCTATTTGCATAACCCCTCGAGCATAGGATCATGGGTAAATCCAAGATGGCGGCCACGTGGGGTCCCAGAAAAGTGATGTTTTTGTCATATTTCCTCAAAATTTCTGCTTTTCCGCAATGAAAAGTGGGCAAAAACTATTTTATTTCACATTACACTAATATTTACTAATTTATCATGCAGTTTTTGCGGAGAAATTGCAAAAATAAAAATTTCGGGAAATTTGACCGAAAAATCGACCAAAAGTTGGCGCTTTTGAAAATGACGTCACTGTGACGTCATCAAAGCGACCATCTTGGATTTTTTGCATTTTCTGGTAGAGCTTCACCCAAGGGTATAGTGTGATAAGTTTCAGCCCCCTAGCTCTAGGGGTAAGAAAAATAGTTAAAGGGTGGGCCATTTCGCCCCCCCCCCCCTAGGCCTGGACAGGTCCCAAAAAGCCCAGGCCAGATAGGGTTAAGCTATTGTTCTATTCTGAATATCTGACTCCTTTTTGTTGTATTTCCTGTTAATAAGCATTCCGTCATTTATTCAGAAATACTTACATGGCAGAATGATCAAGTAGTCTATCATAACACAGTTAAAAATACTCAGATTACTCGAAAGCATTTGTTGTTGATGCATTTGAATCCATCAATTCACAGTCATGACAGTTACAGCGGTAGTATTTATACGATAAGATACCATTTTTTCTCTCACCTTATATATATTGAGGCCTACCCCGGGTTAATTCACTGCAACGTGTGCCTGTTTGAGCATTTTCGTCTTAAAACGCCGTACTATCTTAGCCGGGTGTGTCCTTCACCTAATACCCTGCTTCCATGCTTCACCGAGCACATATATCTAAGTATGGATAGACTTAAAATTTAAAAGTCTAGTTTAAGCTATAAACCACTGTTAAATATGTGGGCACATTTTCAACTGGGCTCAGAAAACTGGTTATCTCGATTACATCCTCTAACCTCCGGTTTATAAATAGTTTAAACTAGGTCCCCTATTCTGGAACACGTATGCAAGTTATCTCTGGTCATTCAGAGGTAAATCGTTCCAATTCATATAATGCTCATGTCAGTCCATTTATAATTATGATGCATCTTTACTGAGCACATAAGTTGACCAATTTTCACGGAGCCTCCATCTCATTTTGTCAAACTTTTGGTAGATTATTTAAAGCCAGGTCACGATGTTATTATATATGCAGGGCATACATATTAATTTATTCAATTATATAGTCAGCTGGTCCATGTGTGAAAGTTTGTCATTTACTTGCCGGCTGGCGGTGGTTCTCTCCGGGTACTCCGGCTTCCTCCGTCAACCAAACTGACTGTCACCACATGAGTGAAACGATCTTGAGTGTGACATTAAACCAAATCACCTCCCCCCACCTCATTTCAGTACCGCAATCTATACATCACGCATATCTATTGATATATTGTCACTTAACACTATAATATTGTTCACGCCACTTGTTTTTGTGTATTCAGAATAAATGTATACTTTTCCGACCTAGCTTCCACTAGAATTCAAGTGACTCCTGGGAAATTACATTCAATTTACCCAAGGGTGACTACTCTGTGTGGCTTGCCTGTCTCGAGGCAAAATGGGAGAGAAATGGCAAATAAACATATCTAACATGGCTAAAGATTTCAAAGGAGAGGAAATTAGAAATGGCGTTCCATCTAGCTAAGGAGGAAAACGAATTAGTAAAAAGGAGAAGACAAATTGGAGCGATATGCAAGATATGGGAAAGGTTGACGACGCCTGGCGACTAAACTATATGACTTTACAGGAAAGATTCCCTCGTCACCTCAAATTCAGACCCGACAATACGATGGATCCTCGGACGCGCTTTTATTGCGGGGTTCATGTAGAGACAATGAAGTATCCACACGGTCCCTATCACTAGCTTAAGCGGAATTAGATACGCTAGCTCGGGAGCTGTGATGACAGCTCAGCTTAAATATCTCATCTGATATTAATAGATGAGCATCATGAACGTCTGATGGAATAGACGCTTCAACATGAGGTAAACCTGGTAAACGCAAGAATACCCAGAAAACAGTAACCTGTGATGCCCGACGTCGTGCGGCTTGAATTTCCTACCAAAACAACAAATCTACATATTTGTGTCGAGTGACACGCACAGAGGGCGGACTAACAGACCACCACCATACTTCTACCATATACAGATAATAAATTGGCGCGATATGCAAGAGGTAGGAAACATTCATGGGAGGGAAATCAACTGACGTAATGACAGAACTAAAATTTCAATAGGAGAACCTGGAAATGCCTGTAGTGATCCCTTAAATCAAAGAATTACTTTCGTTTCTTGGTATTCGTCATGGACAGTTTTTCATTACGGGAGAAGAGTACAATAGGAGAGAATGATCAAACTAGCAATCTCACACATTTAAAAACAGGGAAAATGGGAGGGAAATCAAACTGGTGCATCTAACATGACTGAAAATTCAAGAGTGAAGTTTGGAAATGATATTCTGTCTACCCAAGGGGGACGACTCAATAGGTGGCTTCTCTGTCTCGAAACAAACTGGGAGAGAACTACAAAATAGCATATCCGATATAGTAAATAAGGGGACAACAAGATATAGCGTATCCTTCGAAGAGTAATATATGTGAAAGTCCAAACCTATCTATCTGACATTCCAAATATTCAAGTAAATGGAAAGAAAATCAAACTAGCCTATCACTAAAAATTCCAGAGTAAATTTATATTCTGTCTACCCAAAGGGGAATTACTCAGCATGGCAGTTCTTTTCGAGCAAACTGAGCAAATTGGCCTATCTGGCATGGCTAGAAATGATTCCCCAATCTGCGTGTAACTAAGGGGACACATGGATATGGAATATCCTTTGGACAGCAAAATATGAGAGAAAGTCAAATTGATATATCTGACATAAGAACATTCAAAACTACTCAATATGGCTCGTCTCCGTCAAAGAAAATAAAACGAAAAGAATGGAATTGGCATGTCTGGCCTGGCTAGAAACGACTTTCCATCTAACCATGGGGTGGGTGGAGGGCATCTCGATGTAGTTTAGACTTTGCAGAATGAAATAGGAGTGAGCTATCGAAAAATTCATATGGGGGAAATTAGCGGGAAATTTAAAAAAAACTATCTGATATGAACAAAAGTTCCTGTGTAAATCTTGAGAAGTGATGTCTACTTCGTAGAAGAAAATAAGAGAGAAAGCCTAAACCGATATATTTAGGTATCCAAATAGGGAAAAAGAGAGGGAAATAAAATTGGCTCTTCCGATATGAATACAAATTCAGGATTGATTGTTGGGAATTGGCATTCTGTCTATGCCAGGTGGACTAGTCGATATGGCTTCTCTGTCTCGAAGCAAACTGTTAGAGAGATTCCAAATTGGCATCTCCAGTCACGATATTCCACAATTCGATATGGCGTATCATTCGTAGAGTAAAACACGAGTGAAAGTTCAAACTGATCTGATATATCCAAATATTCAAGAAAATAGGAAGGAAACCAAGCAGGCGTAACTGAATTCACTAAACGTTCAAGAGCAAATCTTGGGAATTGATCTTCTGTCTAACCAAGGAGGGACTCTCTTCGGGCAAACTGAGAGAGAAATACCAAATTGGCATATCTAAAGTGGCTAGAATTGTACGTACATATAAGTCTTTATTTCGTTATTCTGGTTATAATCTGACGCGTGATGTAGGATGACGGATACAGAAATGGATCGAAGGAGTAAGTTGTAAGAGGTTCTTTTTTATTTATTTGGATAATACATGCAGCACGAGGAAATAAATTCCTAGGCCTGGTTCTGAAGTCACTATTTTCTCATTGGTGAAATGCAACTACGAAATACTGTGTTACTAGCTCTAAGTGCAACAAGAACATGAATATTTTCAAGATGATCATTTTATTCAGATACATAAATCGGCCTGCAAATTATTACTCTATAATTGCCAAAAAAGTAGCAAAGATCGGCAATACATTTTTTCGAAAGTTTTCAGAGTCACAGTTCGTATAGTACTCACGTATAGTCTCTCATTGTTGTTTGACGAAGCGAGTCATGTGACCAGCCATTTTTGGTATCTTTATATCTCGAAAGTGAACGTTTGTTCATTGTTTTAGATGTCTGTATGAAGTATTCTCGATTATTGAGTTTTGAAACTATATCTGTTTAGCGTACACAGCAACGTTAAGGCCGTTAGGTGCTTGGACCAGGGCAAGCTTTTTTAGAGGTGAGGGAGGGGGGACAAAGACAGGAAATTTTTAGCCAGATGATGATGGAATCTAAAAAACTATGTGATCAACAGAATCTTACACTCGTGGTGATTTAATAAGACATTTACGAGACCAGTTGAGTAAGTTTTGTATATCAAGCGTCAGATTCTACATTCGATATTCAGGACCTGTTCATCCTTGTAAATATGTCGATTCAGATATGTTCTCTAAACCTCGCAACTTACTTACTCAAGTCGTGTCATAACTTTCATATTAAATAGTCACTCGTGTAAGATCCTCTGTCTGTTAGTTTTATGTCAGGATCGTTAGGGCCAGGATACATACCAAAGTTGGTAACAGCGGCCATATTCGATCAAGGATCTGGCTGCCATAGTCCCCTCCACCACCTTCCTCTGTATGATATCCCTTACCAGATGATGTTGCCTTAATCACAAAAGGATTTGCCGCCAACAACCATGTTTTGTACACATATCGTGGTTTAAACTGATAGTAGTCTCCTTTAAACCAACAGCAAATTAATATGATATGATATCATTCTCATCCAGTCTTTTTTTATTGAAATTGTAGTTTAAGGGCCGCTTCCCATTCGGATTTCGCGGCCCATCAACTCAATGTTTTATTTGAATTTCGCGGTACATTTCTTTGTTTTTTTTTAATATCTTTTCCAGCGCTAAGTGTATAAATAAATAAATGAATAAGTAAATAAATAAATAATAAATAACAATGAGAGATTAGTAGGAGATTTCTCTTTCTGGTTTTTGGTTAAGTTATACTAGTAAATATGAGTTCACTGTAATCGCGTGGATGATTCCTTTGTCTTGGTACCCCTTTGTACGCACAAAGCCGTCCAGAAAAAACTGGGAGAACCATGGGCGTCTTCAGGATTTTTCGAATCGACTTCCCTAACGACGCCCTTGGGAACAGGGTGGGTTCTTCCAGAAATCTGTGCCTGTAATAATTGCTTGGAGTGTGTATTGGGGCACAGGACGGCAGGTCTACGTCCTATATTGCGTGAAAGTCAAAGGATCATATTCTGTGTTGAGGCGTCAGTTCGGTGTCATCTATGGGGTAGCGTGTCGGTGGTTAGGATTTGGTATTCTTGTTGCTCAGTTCCGTGGAGTAGCGTGTCTGGCGTGGTACAGGGTCGAGTATTCTGGACGTTCTTGTGGACCGACGATGATGATCTTCATCATGTTCATCTCTATTTGGTGCTGTTTTATAATATTTGTCGTCATCGGTGTTCTGTTTCATGGCTGGTCTTCCTCGTCTGTGGTCTTCAGTGTGCTGTGCCTGTATTACTAAGGATAGAAAAGTTTGTAGTTTCTTGTTTTCTGATGTTATTTTTTGCCACCGACTGGCACTATCGTGATCTAAGTCACACATGATCAATAGCAATAATTAATTAGGTACTAAATATTATAAATAAAAATATTATTATAATTAAAACCGATTGTGAATGTTTGATATAACCTCCAGTCTTCTGCCCCTGCTAGAAAACCGGACGGTTAACATTCGTTAACCAGGGTTGGAAATAAGGGAACACAATTTGGTCGGAGCTCATTATTAGGAGCTTTTGATTTGATCAGTGAATTTGTCTATGTTATTGCTATGGCATTTTGATTGGTTAGTGTCCAAATTTGATCAGTCATTTCGGATCACTGACGCTTATTTCCGCCCCTGTAAATAGTTTTGACTCTAAGCGTGATACATTTATTTAAATTTGGTCCTAGGTTTCTTGGTGTAACCATATAGTATTAAATGGTAGAGTGATAGTCAGTCGATTTGATGTAAGCTAGTAAGGTGGAGTATACTTTGTTTATAAGAGGTGGTTTAGGATTTAATATAGAAGCCAACGACAGAGGGACATTTAAGTTTTTGAGTTCGTTTTCCAGTGTGCGGCGATAGAGGTCATGTTTTGGGCATTTGAGTATAAAATGTTCTATCGTTTCTTCTTCGTTGTTGCATGAGGTGCATAGTGGTGATGTGTTTTTTATTAGCTTAAAGAGGTGTGATTTTAGTCCTGTTTTGCCTAGTCTTAATCTTGTGATGATGCGGTCGTCACGTTTACTGTCTAGCTGGAATCCACAACTCCTTCTTTTCTCCTTATCTAGAGTACTATGTAGCCATCTACCTCGGTTTTCTTCGTTCCATTCCTTCTCCCATTTACTATCTATTCTGATTTTAATGATAGAATTCAGTTCTTTGGTTCCTAGTCCTATATGCACGTCAGGTGCAGTTTTGGTGAGGCTGTCTTTGGCTGTCCTATCGGCGGCTTCGTTTCCCCTAACGTCCACGTGGGCGGAAATCCAAGCTAAAATGGCGTCAATGTCATTGTCTCGTATTTGTGTACATAACATTTCTATTTCGTGTATGAGGTCAGGTCTGCTGTCGGATTTGGAGTTCTCTATAGATACCAGTCCGCTTAAGGAATCGCTAAGAATAACGGTGGAAACTGGTCGGTTCTGAAGAACCCATTCGAGGGCCTTGATTATGGCGACTAATTCAGTGGTGTATACAGACATATTGTCTGGTAGTTTGAAACCTTCTTGAATGTCAAGTTCCGGTATAACGAATGCGGAACCTGTATTGTGACTTGTGTTTTTGGAGCCGTCTGTATATATTTCCAAGCGATTTTTCCAATGTGTGTCAATATATTCGAGGGCAGTGACCCTTATATGCTCTGGGTTGTCCTGTTTGGTGATGTAGCTATGTATATTCGTGTCCACGTGTGGTGTGATCAGTTGCCATGGTGGTCTATTGATCTTGTCAGTGTCAGAGATACAAGAGATAGGAATGTCGTGTTCTTGGAATAATCGTTCTATCGTGTAACCGAGTGGTGCGGAGTCTTTTTCCCATTTCGTTTTTAGGTATTCGTATTCGGTTTTTGGGCCAAAAATGTTGTGGCATGGGTGGTTTTCGCCCTTGGCTATTGTTTTCCCTGCATATTTCATTGACAGCTCTTCTCGTCTTCAATGTAAGGGTTTTCATTAGTTTCTATTTGTAGACTACATAAAGGCGTTCCTGTGAATGCCCCGGTGGCTATTTTTAAGGCCGAATACTGAATGCTGTCTATTCTTTTTAACTGGGTCTTGCATGCTGATTGATAGGCAATTGAACCATAGTCTATTTTGGATCTGATGAGTGTTTGATATAATTTGATTACGCTATGTTTATTGGCCCCCCAGTTGGTACCCGATACGCACCTCATAAGGTTCAGGTCTTTGTTACACCGAATAATTAATTGGTCGATGTGGTCTTTCCAAGTGAGTTTTCGGTCAAAGATCATACCTAGGTATTTGACACTATTCTTAAACTCGATTTTCTGGCCTCCTAGTGATAGCGTGATGTCTGTGTTTTGTTTATTTGAGAATAGCACACCGGTAGTTTTGACAGCTGAGAATTTGAATCCCCATTTATCGGCCCAGTCGCTAACTGTATTTAGTACCTTTTGCATTATACTTGTTAATTTTTTTATCGAGCCAGCAGATTTCCACATGGCAGCATCGTCAGCAAAAAGTGATTGTTCAATTTCAGCATGTTTTGTGTCAATTTCGTTGGCCAGGCCATTAATCAGGATGTCAAAAAGGGTGGGGCTTATGACGCTGCCCTGTGGGGTGCCGTTATCTAGCTGGTGATCCATGGATATGGTGCTACCAATACGAACTTTGAAGTTTCGGTCATGAAGCAAAAATTTTATCCAGTGTTGTATCCTGCCCTTAATTCCTAGGTTGTTTAATTGGGTGATAATCCCGTCCTGCCATACAAGGTCAAATGCCTTTTCTATATCCAAGAAAATGCCTAATGTATATTGGTGTTTGGCATTACCCTTTCTGATAGAGTGTTGGAGTCTGGCTATGTGGTCTAAAGTACTTCTTTTTTTCCGAAAACCGCTTTGTGTTTTGTTTAACAGGTTGTTGCTTTCCAGGTGATATTCAGGTCTATTTTTGACCATGGTTTCCATAATTTTGCATAAATTTGACGTGAGTGAGATCGGCCTATATGACTTACTGTCTGATGGGTCTTTACCAGGTTTTGGTATTGGGATAACAATAGATGATTTCCATTTGTTCGGGAGTTGTTTGGTCTTCCAGCTAACATTAATTAGTTTTAGAATTAGTTCCTGAGTGTTGTTTGGTAGGTGCTTTAGGATTGTATACCCTAGTTTGTCTTCGCCGGGTGAACTTTCTTTTTTAGAGTGTAAAGCTTTTCTGTATTCATTGATGTTAAAAATCTCCGTTAAGGTAGTTTTCTATATAATCATTTGTTTCATTTTCCAGGATTGTTTCTTGTTTGATTTTTCTGAATTCTGGTTTCAGGTTGCTATCGCTACTGTTTGATGCGAATGATTCAGCAAGATATTCTGCCTTTTCGGGATTAGTTCTCTTTGTTTTGTTTAGTACAGGTATTGTGTTAGTTGCTTTCCCTTGAATGCTTTTTATTTTATTCCATACTTTCTTTGAGTTAGTTTTCGTATCTATAGTGTTGCAAAAATCTTCCCAGCATCTTGATTTGGCTTCTTTGACACTTTTTTCTGCTATTCTTTTCAGTTCCTTATATCTTTCATGATCACTCTGGAGCCGGCTTTTTTGAATTTTCTGAGCGATTTTTTCTTTGCCGCGATGTTCTTTCCACACTCTTGGTCCCACCAAGGCACTGGATTTTTGTTGGGCCGCTTATTCGCAACTGGAATATGTCTTTGTGCTATCACTGGGTGAAATGTGCCAGTTTCCGAATTCGGAAACAGGGCGGAAACTGGGTGGAAACAACCGGATTTCATCCAGTTTCCGCTCAGTTTCCGCATAGTTTCCAAATTGTAAACTGGACAGAAACAAGACAGAAACTGGGCGGAAACCATGGAGCACCCCAAGCGGAAACTGAGCGGAACCCAGGATTCCGGAGGTGCGGAATAGTGAACGTGTTACAGTTTCCAAGCTGTTTCCGCCAAGATTCCGCAGCGGAAATTATGCGGAATCTGGGCCGGAAACAGGATTGAAACCGGTTGGAAACTGTAACACTCTGCTGGCTTCCGCACTGGAAACAGCGCGGAAACTGGCTGGAAATATGAAAAATCCAAATACAGCTGTGCGGAAAATAAGCGGAAACAGGTTGGAAACAGACCGTCCTTAAAAGGTTTCCAACCAGTTTCCGCCTACATTCCGACTAAGTTTCCAAATTGTAAACTGGACAGAAACAAGACAGAAACTGGGCGGAAACCATGGAGCATGCCAAGCGGAAACTGAGCGGAACCCAGGATTCCGGAGGTGCGGAATAGTGGACGTGTTACAGTTTCCAAGCTGTTTCCGCCAAGATTCCGCAGCGGAAATTATGCGGAATCTGGGCCGGAAACAGGATTGAAACCGGTTGGAAACTGTAACACTCTGCTGGTTTCTGCACTGGAAACAGCGCGGAAACTGGCTGGAAATATGAAAAATCCAAATACAGCTGTGCGGGAAATAAGCGGAAACAGGTTGGAAACAGACCGTCCTTAAAAGGTTTTCAACCAGTTTCCACCTACTTTCCGACTAAGTTTCCAAATTGTAAACTGGACAGAAACAAGACAGAAACTGGGCGGAAACCATGGAGCATGCCAAGCGGAAACTGAGCGGAACCCAGGATTCCGGAGGTGCGGAATAGTGGACGTGTTACAGTTTCCAAGCTGTTTCCGCCAAGATTCCGCAGCGGAAATTATGCGGAATCTGGGCCGGAAACAGGATTGAAACTGGTTGGAAACTGTAACACTCTGCTGGTTTCCGCACTGGAAACAGCGCGGAAACAGGCTGGAAACATGAAATACCTAAATAGAGCGGTGCGGAAAATAAGCGGAAACCGGTTGGAAACAGACCATGCTTAAAAGGTTTCCAACCAGTTTCCGCCTTGTTTCTGACCAAGTTTCCAAATTGTAAACTGGTCAGAAACAAGATGGAAACCTTACGTAAACTGATGTGCCAGTGCGGAAACGGAGCGGAATCCAGGGTGCGCAATATGAACTTGTTAGTTTACAGTCAGTTTCCGCCAAGATTCCGCAGGAAACCAACTGGTTTATAGGCATAAACTAAGCGGAAACTGGTTGGAAACAGTAACGCTTTGCTGGTTTCCACACTGGAAACTAAGCGGAATCACAGCTGAAACAGGTGATGCACTACCATTTTTCATCAGGTTTCCATCCAGTTTCCACCCCCTTTTCTACATAGGAAATTAACTGGATTACAGGCTGAAATGGAGTGAAAACTGGTTGGAAACCGTAACGCTCTGCTGGTTTCTGTACTGGAAACAACGCGGAAACACAGCAGAAACAGGTGAAGAACTACAAATTTGCAGCAGGTTTCTATCCAGTTTCCGTGCCCTTTTCTGCATAAAAAATTAACTGGATTACAGGCGGAAATGGAGTGAAAACTAACGGAAGATTATTATATTCAACTGATGTTAGTTTATACAAAAGAAAAGTCAGTGGTAAAATGTTCAATATATATTTACATTCAGATTGGCATACAGTTCTTTGATCCTGAAATATCAGTGCATTGGAGAATAAGATGTCAAACCAACAAGTTAACAATGGATGATTCTGGCGCCATTCTACTCTAATGTAAACACATTAAACCAAATACTTTAATAAAACAGTCCATGAACAAGTGTAATTTTCAGTCCATCAAACGCAACATGGATGTACATGTAACATGAAACGGTGGTACCCTTAAGCTTTGTTGCCACAGTTTACATGTAGGACATATCAAGAACAAACTTCCTGAAGGCGGGGTAAATAGTAGACGTACAAGATCTGGGTGACAGACCTATCTCATTACACAGCTGATCAGAAAGATTTTTTTAGTTACTAAGATTGCTACAGTATTACTGGTTTTGCACTGTAGCAAAGAATTGCAGGTAAACCACTGTAATTGTATACACAACTGCAATTCAATATACACATGTACATGTAATCCATCTCTGTTCGTAGGTTATTCCAGTTTCATATTTCTACAACCTCGCCACCAGGGTCACTTCCGTCGCAGAAAAAATGGCCGCACTTCATCTGACCCCTGGTAACACGGTCGTTCGATTTGCCAAGATTCTTGGTCCCGTGATCCTTTGCGAAATGTCAAACAACAACAACACCGACATAACGTCATAATTGAAAATTAATCGCAACAATACAAACAGACGACGTCACATCTCAAACGCGTCCCTAAGACCTGTGTGACGTCGGGTCACATGCAGGATCTCCACAGATACGTCTACGTTATGTTCCACGTTCTATGCGTTCGTGCATTATCCAATGGGAAGCTGTAATGCTGACCGTGCAACCAGAGTCTGTAGGGAGAACAGGACCGGATGACTGGATTCGAGATTGATATTTCTAGTGGTCCTTTCACTTTGTAATATTTTCCCGTGTTCACTGAAGTCCAAGTAATCATTTTCACTTCATTTGGAGCAACTGGCACCTGCAGGATAACATCTTTATAGCGCCTCTCTTCGCTTATTGGTCTATCAGGGTAAACAGATGTCAGGATCACCAAGGGGAATGTTACTTGCTCGTCTTATTCTATACTACTCAACAACATTCTGTAAAAATCAAAAGTTTTATTAAGGTTAGTCAGAGTGAAAACTAAATCGAAATGGCCAGGCTATGCAATACTGGTAATTCATGAGAAAGTGGATGGGAAAGTTGATATCATATTCTTGCTGTCAGCCCTAGGCTTCTAATAAAGCTCTGCAAATGACAAGATACTGATATTGCATGCCCTGTAAAATTTGTCCTTCAAAAATGCAATACAATTCAACAAGGAATACATAGTGAATCCTCTGATGTTTCATATGGCCCGTAGAGCAGACTCTGTAATGAAATAGCATGTGTAAAATAAACATAACCATGTAATGAGATGGCAGAAGGTGCCATTCATGAAGTACGTACTCCAAAGATAGTGCCGTGGCACTGTAGCTCATCTAAATGTAGCTGGAGAAAGTGGCTTAAGATATTTTTCACCACAGAAAGAGCTGCAACATGAGAACTAGCAGTGAAAAGAAAATCCAAAATGGCGACCAGGCAGCCATAATAATTAATACGAAGCTGCGCATCTGAAAACCCCTCGGCTCTGGGCGCCAGCCATTCATAATGTATTCAATTTGAAGCAAGACTTCAGGAACACCAAGCAGTCAAGTGACAAATATACAGATTATGAAAAAATTTGCCATTAGAAATGGCCTCTAAGGTTTATGTCCAATCAGAGAAGTCGGTATTCATTACATAAGTCTGTTGATGCACCGATGATGTATACCAAATTTTGTCATAGAGCATTTGAAAATTATCAGAGATAGAGATCATTAATGATTTCGCATAAATTAAAGATGGCCGCCCATCCTTCCCACCACTCAGAGAAACTGATGTGGTTATTCATTGCAAGTGTCTTGATACATGGATGCTGTATACCAAGTTTCATATAGAACACTGAAATGGTATCAAAGATATACATCATCAAAGATTTTGCATAAATTAAAGATGGCCACCAAGGTTTCCGCCCAATCAGAAACACCAGAACTGCCATTTATCGTAAGTCTATTGATGGATCGATGATATATGCCAAATTTTACATCGAGCACTCGAACGGTATCAGAGATAGAGATCATTAATGATTTCGCATAAATTAAAGATGGCCGCCCATCCTTCCTGCCACTCAGAGGAACTGATGTGGTTATACATTGCAGGTCTCTTGATACATCGATGCTGTATACCAAGTTTCGTATAGAACACTTAAATGGTATCAAAGATATATATCATTAAAGATTTTGCATAAATTAAAGATGGCCACCAAGGTTTGGTCATTCCTTTGAAGTTTCAAAAAGCATCGATGATCTATACCAAGTTCACACACGGAACAGTGAAATGGTACCTAAGATACACAAGATTAATGATTTCGCATAAATTAAATATGGCCGCCAAAGTTTCCAACCAATCAGATCCAGATTCAATAGGGTTCTGTGTCAGGAGCATATGGATGTGCAGTGCAAGTTTGGTGTGCCTAGGGTAAGTCGTTCTAAAGATATCTTGGTAACGAGAAAGCTGTGATGGTTTCGCATAAATTAAAGATGGCCGCCAAAGTTTCCAACCAATCAGGTCCAGATTCAATAGGGTTCTGCGTCACGCGCATACGGATGTGCACTGCAAGTTTGGTGTGCATAGGGTAAGTCGTTCTGAAGATATCTTGGTAACGAGAAAGGTGTGACGGACGGACGGACAGACGTACATGACGACAATACCCTTCGGCCAAATTTTGGCCGAGGGGTGATTATGCAAATCAGGTCAAAGCTGCATAACTAGACCGCACGGGAGACCTATGTATCAATTTTGAGATTGAGATTCAGTGGGTCATGAAAACTAGCAATAACAACGAAGTCCAGGATGGTCACCAGGCAGTCATATATTGAATATGCAAATCAGGTTGAAAAACATATGTTGCATGATTAGACTCCCAGCAGAACCTGTGTATCAAATTTGCGAAAGAACTCTTCAATATAACTCGAGAGTTATAGTGAGAATAAGCCTTTGTGCAGAAATACAAGATGGCAGCCAGACAGCCATATTACATATGCAAATGAGGTCGAAAAACATATGTTGCAAAACTAGACTGACGGGAACCTGTGTACCAAATTTGATTTAAGATCCATTCTGCACGTCCGGAGAACTAGCGATGACTAGCTTTTATTCTGAAATGGAAATGGTTTTGAATCAAGTACACTGGAAAAAATTTCTGAAATCCGACCATCAGTGGATTCCGTATTTTATTTTGAGACCCCCCCCCCCCACCAGCAGACACCGCACTAGGTTGCATTACTTGCTTGCACATGTACTTACTGTTGTACAATGACAGAATTTACAAGGATAGAATTTACGTAAACTGCATTACTTTTCAATTAAATCTGATGAAAATATTATCATTATTTGATCTGTGTAGTGTCATGGTTTTAGCAGATCGGAAAGAAAACACCTACAGTAAACATTCTAATTATTTCCATCACCGGAAGTGGCTTCAAAACAGCTTTTTTAAATATAGATTTAACTAGCAACAGGTTACTTTTGTTCAGTTCTGTCTATTCTTTAACCCGTTCTGTACCGTACCGGTACTTGAGTACTGGTAGAAAATAATTCAAGGAATTGTTGCAGATTTCTCATTCATGGGAACATAGATTTCTGGACTTTTAACACAATGTTATACATTTTTGGAAAGCTCAGATTTTGGGCTTTCCGCGAATCAGACCAACTGTTGCAAGTTGTCTAAATTACTGGATTACACCACGATTATATTCCTAGTTAAAAATGCCTCAAATAGCTGGTACAGAAAGGGTTTAAGTTCATACCATTAAAGATTGCCTACTATAGTCTGCTCCATCCATCTCAATTTAGAAATTTGTCTCGGCAATAATTTCACACAGCCAAAATGTTCACCATTTATCATAATGTTAAAACTTGCTGAGGCATACCAAATCTGCCTCCACATTCACCTCAGCAATTTCCTTTTGCTGAGGCGAATTGAGTGGGCTGCTGCTCTCTCAAGAATGAACCTGAAAGATCCACTTCCTGTGATTGAATTATTAGAAGACTTACGTATATAGATAATATAGGCCTACCATCCAAACTTCAGTCTGAACAAACGATGCACGGGATTGCTCCTCGATCTAACATGAGATTGATCTAATCAAAACCCCTCGGCTTTCCCCAAGTGATTGAGACCCATGTGTAGTGTGAATTGGGGAAGAGATAGTTCTATGTGGGATGGTTAAGATATACCGGTAGTTGGTTACATTCAGGCATATAGGACAGAAATAGAAAAATTATATATCTGTAAAGGGGCATAATTTTGTAAAATATGGGTCGATGCCACTTTCGACAGGCGTCTGACTTAGCACTCTGTAAAATAAGAATCGAGACAAATAAGCTGTACCGAACACGGATCTGCAGATACAGCTTGTACATTCAACTACATATAGCAAAATCGGAGATTATTACATCTGAAAGGGGCATAACTCCATAAGCCGAGGTGAGTAATCCTTTGTTGGCTTGTAGAATACAGAAATATAAACAAGTTTCCAAGATATAGTAGCTATATCGAACACAGTTCTGCAGATATAGTTGGTTACATTCAGGGATAAAAAAGGAATATACGTTGAAGAAATTCATGTCTGTTGTGCAGATAATCTACCACATATAAACATGGCAAACCTGAAAGTGATCATCTGACATGATCTCCAATCATCAATGGCAACTGTATGTGACGACCAATGTCAACAGTATAGGAAATGAATACCAACAATACTCTGTCAGCAGTGTTTATAAGCTGTGTTGTGTTCCTGGAATCCTAGCCTGCTTTACAAACTGCTCAAAACTTTATACATGACCATGGGCCTATTCCACACTGGTAAATTTCAACTTTCTTTTCAATAAAAAATTAACCCAGAAAGGTTAAGAAAATGAAAAAAAAAATACTCATCAATATCGGTTTACCCAGTGATGTTAACGGATGCATGAGCTGTAATGGCACTGCTGTACCAGTGAAACATGGAATAGTTCCTGGAGCCGACTAGGGATCATCTGAAATTAACATTACACATGTGTCACATACATTTTACTTTCACTACACGAGGCCAAATTATGCAGAAGGCAAGCTACATACCGGTATTAAAAAATATATTCTGACAAGATCAGAGATTATGGAATACATGTAATTCTAAATTCTAAAGAATAATTCACTATTTGCATATATTGTAAATCATGTCTGGAGAGAGGCCTTCCAGTCTCACATGTGCTAGCCTACCCGATACGGGTTTCACAATGTTAAAATGACGTGACGTTGCGACATCGAGAGGAGCATATACTGTATGTTATAACATGTGGCATGTATGGGAGCCCATGACGTGACGTCACGATGTTGCAAAATTAACTTGGAAAATCCCTAGTATCTAGAGAAACGTTGCGCAATTTATGTGTGAAGCTCTTGGTGAACTGAGATGAAATTTGGACACAGTAATGTTATTATTAATATTGACCGTTTCAAAGTTATCGCTTTCAAAGTACAGGTACAACACGCTCAATGTCTATCCCATCACAATGGCCCGTAAAAGACACTGCATTTGTAACAGCATCAGATGTCACTACTATCTATAATTGTATTATATAGCAATCACTCGCCTGACTTTTAAATACCCTCTCCTAAATATTTTGATGTGAGCTATTTTTAGCTCGCGCACTAATTCTAAACACGAAGCCCTGAAGTGGCACACCATTGGCCTTCTGGGCATTCACAATAGTTCTGAAACTGGACAGCGGTTGCCCATCTACTGCCAGAAGATAAGCAGACTTTATTAGCTTCTTATAAGCATCTCTCGATAGGATAGACTTGTATATCCCATTTGGGATATTTCACTAAGTTTCGGGTCCGTGAAGATAGACAAGTGGATGGCGAATGTGAACAAGAATACGTTAACAACAACAACAAATTGTCTCTCAGAAAAGTCTAACGCGACCGACTTTTTTTGGCGCGTTTAGTTCGCCTGACTCGCTAAAAATTGTGCATTTTCGTGCTCCTCGACTAAACAACCATATTTCACATTTATTACATCGTTTTAACTCACCATTTCATCTCTCAATACGAATTCAACAAAGATTATCGAATCCACCTCGTTGGAATTGCCGGAAGTGACAAGTTGCGCCACCTGTCTTTTGTTTTACGAAGAGTGACCACTGGATCGCTAATTCTGTCAGACTAATTACCAATCCGGGCCGACCAAAAGACAACCTCGCGAACCAGTGTATCGATCGTTTTTTTCGGATCCATCATTAAAATTAGCAATGTAAGACAGTATAATATGTAGAATGAAATAAAGCAGTTATTTGGAATTTGCAACATATATTTGCAACTTCAAAAATCACTTTCCCTACACCATTCTCCCCAGACCGATGTTGCAGAACATTGAGAAGAAAATATCAGGCGGATAAACATTAGCCGAACTGCCCACCATCTTTGTTGCCTTTTAACGTACAGGGACATTTCTCTCCAACAAGTTAAACTGCTCATGCGTGAATGTACTAGTCCGTGTCTTCATCCGAGGAGTCGATGTCTTCTTCAGAGGAATTGTGCAGCTGTATTTCATCTGAAGGACACATATTATATTTTAATTTTCATACATATTTGTAAATGAATTTAATATACTTCCATGAATTATATTCCTCCCCATTCAACAAAACGCTACCATTCACTATGAGAACATTTAACCGGTAGATTTGCCTTGTTCTGCAATATGGCAACAGTTGGGGGTAGGATTTTGGGGGCGTTGTTGTGCATGTTCAGAAATCCGTAACCATGCTGTCAGAAAATCTTTGCGACATTCGACGTCACCAGTGCCAAGATGAAAGATATTCTCTCTTGCATCAGTTCGGTGTTAATTTATCGTGCACCGATATAATGTATCACTTGCATCAGGTATGGGATTGTCAAATTTTCTGCATTTAATTTTTTAATATGTCCGATTAAATATGTGGCGATATACAAACGGAATTATGCGCAATGTATCATTCATGTAAATGGGGACATTTATGTGAAGGGAAATAAGTAACTCATAAAATGTGAAACTTTCTAGTAATTTGCAGAATTAATTCCTTACCGATACATCAAGCAGATGAAGTCGACATTTCAGAAGGTTACAAATGCTAAATGCAGGTGATGTAAAAAGGGAAAGGTCAATGGATATAGGAATGAAATACGAGACGTTCAATGCAATTTCGTAAGGCAATGACTATTTCCTAATATGGCCAAAGTAACACTCCACATTCAAAATATACCTAGCAAGAGAGGCAAATCATGAAAACTTACAGGACTTACGACAAAATTACAGGACACCGAAAATATTCTTACCATGCTCAGTAATCCACGCAATGCAGAAGATTAGACTTCTATTTCTATTTCGCACGTGCAACTGGTCAAGTAGCCGAATAGATCCTTATATATGGGAACAACACGTGATATGACCTTATTACCATATATTTTTTATTTTATTATTATTATTTTTCTATACTGCTAATATCAGAGGTTGTCTTTTGGTCGGCCCTGATTGGTAATTAGTCTGACAGAATTAGTGATCCAGTGGTCACTCTTCGTAAAACAAAAGACAAGTGGCGCAACTTGTCACTTCCAGCAATTCCAACGAGGTGGATTCGATAATCTTTGTTGAATTAGTATAATTTGTGAGACGAAATGGTGAGTTAAAACGATGTAATAAATGTGAAATATGGTTGTTTAGTCGAGGAACACGAACATGCACAATTTTTAACGAGCCAGGCAAATTAAACGCGCCAAAAAAAGTCGGTCGCGTTAGACTTTTCTGAGAGACAATTTGTTGTTGTTGTTAACGTATTCTTGTTCACATTCGCCATCCACTTGTCTATCTTCACGGACCCGAAACTTAGTGAAATATCCCAAATGGGATATACAAGTCTAGCATGACTGCCCGGTTATTGGACAGGCCCTATTATTGGACACCTAGACCCAGCGGGGCTATTTTCTGGGAATATTACATGACAACTGCAATACAAATTTAAATTTACAGTTGAGTTACAAAGACATGCTAATAAATTTCTGTTTACTCACGGAATTTGTGCACGTTTAACCCTCGTGCGGGTCGGAAATAAGGTCACAAATTTGGGTAAAAAAATGCGTCAGAAAATTTCCTTCAGTTTCTCGGTTTCATTCCTGATTGCAGGTTTGATTAAATTCAACAAAATTTAACTGAAAATGTTCCCACAAATATAGAGAATCTTCATTCTGAATCTCAGTGTGCAACGCGACAGGCGTTTGGCAGACGATGTATATTTCTACCCGCCACTCGGTCTAAAAATAGAAGAATACCGGGAGCAGCCAGTTTACGATAGCACGACATGTGGCTCACACTAGCAATAGCATTGATTGACAGCCAATGATAATGGACACTCCCAAAAACTGCAAAATTTGGGACCGGGTTGAATTTTCGACACTATTCCAAAACTCATTGAAACTCATTTGTGGGCTACAGTGCGGATTCATGTTTAAATATTCTTGGAGGTTTACTAAAGACTGTGGGACAAACAATTTGACAGTAAGTGGATTAGTTTCAAATAAATCCATCACTGAAAAGTGTCCAATAACTGGGCGCAAACTTGTATTTTCATACCGTGGATGGTCCCTACGTTTCAACTATTCCCAGTCTCTCCCCGTATTTTTTCTTCAATATTTTTTTATGACGATTTATCACTAAAGATGTAGTCCTTTGTCCAGTGTTACTTTCTCGGCCATACGTGGTCGCATGGCCGACCTGCAGACTCTTATTCATAAAAAAGTGTCCAATAATCAATCAATAGTTTATTGCACGACTTTGAGACATACAAAGCATGGCAAGAGACAAAGTAGTTGAAAATATTTACATTATATACAGTGCATACATTGCGACCGGGCAGTCATGCTATCCCATATTGGATATATTAACCCAACTGGGATATTATAACCCAGTTAGTCCTTTGCTCTGACCTGTTCAAGTCTTTTGTGAAATTCATGTAGCATAGCTACTTTAGACGAGAAATGTCTGCTAACTGTATACTTGGATACAAAATTGGTACCACTCACGTATCTGTCAATATCTTTCAGGGCTTGTCCTTTAACAGTGTTTTTTCAGTCTGTCTCCGTGTTTGGCACACAAAGTACACCACACGCACACACGAACGACCATCTCTCGACCATCGATCTTCTGTGTCATAGTCGATCAACCCACCTGTATTCCACGTTAAAAAAGTTGCCAACTGTACACTATTTCCTTTACCGGTGGCCATAACAAATTGTATAGAAGGATCATCCAATTTCAGTCCAAATTAAATTTCATCAATATAGTTCAAAATCAAAAATGGCGGCTGAACTGAGTGAAGGTGCGTTACAAATTTTTACTCGGAAACGGACCGAAACACATTTTTGATAAAGTTGAATGCGACCAATGTAATGTGGTACAATTGATTTAATTAAAAGAAATCAAACTGTTTTTAGATTATAGATAATCATGTATGTGTACGATAGGAAATGTTATTGACTTAAATTGTCATTTAGAGCAGTATATTGAAAACCACTTGAAATACGGATTCCGGACTAGAGTTCAAGTTAGCATTTTCGATTGACTGCAGGCCACTAAATCTACCACAAACAAAAAAGAGTTCTCCGTTCAACTCGGCATGTTGTCTGACGGCTCACAACAACAACCAGAGGAGTTGATATTTTTGTTCTTTTGTACCGTTCTCGGCGTGCGCGATTTATCACGCCCCTGAGAATAAAATCAGGCGCGCTGTGGTGCGCGATCAATACATATACAGGACAGTATCATAACAAAGTTAGCCACAAAATTACCTAATTAGTCCAACGTCTATCGTGTCTTTATTTATTTTCTTAAGACCTCAATTTACAAACTAGAAAGAATAATAATAATAGAGTCTACGTTATTGCAGACTCAATATTCATGTAGAGATGTTGTAGGGCATAGGCCTATGCAAAATAAACAGTGGGCCTACGGGTAACAATTAGTCCTACTATACACATGGCTCATCGATTTAATAGTTCCTTAATTGACGTGCGCTCAAAACTGCTCCTCTGATACTCTTGTAGAAATTCTTGGTATATTGTTCGTTGTAAATTTAAGGACAGCTTTCCGTCCAGTCTCCTCGCACCGGAATCTTAGCGGAAACCTATGTCAGTTTCCGACCTGTTTCTGCGCAACCGGAAACAGGCTAGAAACTTAATAGCAGTTTCCGGTCCATTTCCGCTGCATTGGAAACAGAGCGGAAACTGACATCAGTTTTTGTCCAGTTTCCATGTACTGGAATCAGGGCGGAAACCTAGGTCAGTTTCTGATCTGTTTCTGCTCAAGCGGAAACCGGCTGGAAACTTGAATAGCAGTTTCCAGTCTATTTCTGCTGGATTGGAAACATGGGGGAAACTCGCGTTGGTTTCCGAGCTGTTTCTGCTCGAGCGGAAACAGGTCTGAAACTCCAGCACCAGTTTTCAGTCCATTTCCGATGCATTGGAAACAGAGCGGAAACTAACATCAGTTTCCCACCAGTTTCCGCTGAAGCGTAATCTGGGCAGAAATTTAAGGACAGCTTTCCGCCCAGTCTCCGTGCACCGGAATCTTAGCGGAAACCTATGTCAGTTTCCGACCTGTTTCTGCGCAACCGGAAACAGGCTAGAAACTTGAATAGCAGTTTCCGGTCCATTTCCGCTGGATTTGAAACAGAGCGGAAACTCGCGTTGGTATCCGAGCCGTTTCACAAGCAGGTCGGAAACTTCAATACCAGTTTCCAGTCCATTTCTGCTGCATTGGAAACAGAGCGGAAACTGACATCAGTTTCTGACCAGTTTCCGCTGGAGCGGAATCTGGGCGGAAATTTGACAACAGGTTTTCGTCCAGTTTCCATGTAACGGAATCTTGGCGGAAACCTAGGTCAGTTTCCGATCTGTTTCTGCTCAAGCGGAAACCGGCTGAAAACTTGAATAGCAGTTTCCAGTCTATTTCCGCTGGATTGGAAACATGGGGGAAACTCGCGTTGGTTTCCGAGCTGTTTCTGCTCGACCGGAAACAGGTCGGAAGCTTCAGTACCAGTTTTCAGTCCATTTCCGATGCATTAGAAACAGAGCGGAAACTAACATCAGTTTCCCACCCGTTTCCGGTGAAGCGTAATTTGGGCGGAAATTTAACAACAGGTTTCTGTCCAGTTTCCGTGCACCGGATTCTTGGCGGAAACAAAAACACCCGTTTCCACTGGTTTCCGCATCACGGAAACAGGCTGGAAATGGGGTGTTACAGTTTCCAACTGGTTTCCGCCAAGAATCCGCATTTTTGGAAACCAGTACATTTCACCCAGTGTATGTTTAGAAGTTTGCTGGTTATATTTTCATTGAAAATCTCTATGTCATCACTAAGTATATCGTCATGAATTAGTCTTTGGCAATCGTTTTGGAAGCTTTCCCAGTCTGCCTTGGAGTACTGGAAGCGTGGGAGAGGGTCTGTCTTTTCAAAATCTGGTTTTATGCTAAATTTAGTTAGGATTGGAAAGTGGTCGCTGTCTAGTGTATCTGGTAAAACTTCCCATTCTGATTTAACTGCTAGTTCGGGAGAGACTATTGCTAGGTCAATTGCAGTGAGTTTACCGGTTCGCATATCTATTCTCGTCCCTTCTCCTGAGTTCAGAAATACGAGGTTATTATCATCTAACCATTTTTCTACTGATTTACCCCTATCATCTGACGTGGTGCAGGTTTCATCCCAGATTGGATTATGGCTATTATAATCTCCGCAGATTATAATTGGCGAGTCATATTTTTGGGTGATTTTGTTAAGTTCTTTTTGTGATATTGTTTTTAGAGTGCCAGGGGAGTACAGATTCATTATATTTATAGGTTTATTATTTTGGAACACCCGTATAGCTTGCCATTCGAGGTCTTCACTTTCTGGGCTCTTGTCAGAATCTAGCTGTATGAGTTCTTCCTTAACTAGTGTAAGGTTGCATCCCTTTGGGCCGTTTAGTCTGTCTTGTCTATATGGCGTATATCCCTTTATTGCAAATTTATTTTTTCCTGGCTTAAGAAATGATTCTTGTATACATATGATGTCAGGGCTTATTTCATTTACTAAGATTTTGAGATCGTCTCCGTGTTTTGCAATGCCATTTGCATTCCATTGTAGTACGGTGAGTTGTTTATTGAAAATTGGGTTGTTGTGTATTACGCGGTGGATCTAACCTATTGTCCCAGGTGTTCTCATATCGAGGTGTTGAGGGCGTTATTGTTTTTCTTGGGAGTTGATGTTTTTCTTTTGTATTTTGGATTGAATCCCCATGCTAATATTTCTTTTGGGTTACATTCCCAATTCAAGAAATCTTGGGCAATGCGGGCTATTATGTCAGCTTTGTTCGTTTTGGGGTTGGCATTGTGGACTGAGTTAATAACAATGTTAATAAAGCCTAGGAATTCGATTTTACTCATGCTAATTGTTTCAGGTTTGTCCGCGGTTTCTGACTCCATTGTCGGTTTCTGACTCACTGGTGCCTTATTGTTAGTTGCTACTTCGCTCACAGGTTTTCGCAGGTCTATTGTTTCTCTGAGTTTTTGATTCACTTTTGTTTCTCTGACTGCTTCTGCGTAGGAGATGCCTTTGTCTGCTCTAATATACTGAACTGCTTTAGCATTTTTGTAGTAAATACACCCTTTCCAAGCTGAGCTATGATTCTGCTTGCAGTTTGCGCTTTTTATGGGTTTCTGTGCAGTGCTCGTAGCTATGGGGCCCTGAACATTTGGGACATACAACACTGGCTTTGTAGTTCTTAGCTGAGTGAGAAAAAGATCTTTTGGCAATTAAAACATCTTTTTGGGGTTTTGTAGAAGGGCTTGACTGTGATGTTACGGAACCATAGGCAGACAGTATCTGGGAGTTTATTTCCATTGAATACTAACATTATGCTAGTTGTATCCGTTTTGTCCTTTTGCAGTCTTTTAGCGAATACTACATTTTGTTTCGAGAGAGTAGTTCTAATATCGTCTAGCCTAACACTTAGATCAATTCCATAAATTACGCCTTTGCATTGCTCTCTTTTTGTTGATACTGTTTTACTGAGACGGGTTTGCCAGCTAGGAGGTCTAATCGAAGCAGTTTTCATACTGTGTTTCAGAATGGCAGTGGGTTTTGAGGTCTCCTCCAGGTAATTCATAGACTGTTTTTACGTCTCCGGCTTGTTGTTGGATGTCTTTTGCAACTTTGGCTTTGGGCAAGCTCGTGGTTTTGATCTGAGTAAGGCTTGTATGATCGCCACAAAATTTAAAAGACTAGGCCTTTCGGGTAGGGCTCGTTGTTTTTTGGTGGGTGGAGATTTTTCAGTGTTGATTTCTGAGAGCTTCCTTTTAGGTGTTTTTACGGTGGATTGGGAGGCTTCCATTGTTTGATTTGGTTTTGTTTAGATCAGGACTAGTTGTTATTTGGTAAGGAGTGACTTTAGTGATAGGAAATATTAGTCTAGGTGCAAAAATTCAATACAAAACTTAGCTCAGGCTGGCTGGTTTCTCCCGCTGGTTGTTGTTGTAGTTTAGATAATCCTGTAACGCCCAGGGAACAAAGACCGCAGCGGAACACAAAGGCTGGGAAAGCTGGGCTGGTTTGGCAGAACACAAAAACATGTCCGTTCACTCTGAGCGCTGAACTGAACTGGGTTAGTCGCATCTTACGACAAGCTCTTGTGTAAGAATAAGCCTCAGCTCTTCAGAGAACTTGTCGTAAGAGGCGACTAACTGAGGCACCTGTAGGGTTCCCAGGTGTGAAAAGGAATAGGACCTCTCCAGGGTGGTTCCCGGGTGTAAAAGGAATAGGATCCAACGTCGTGATATGACTGAAATATTGTTCAAAGCGACGTTAAATCGTATTCACTCACTCACCCTTCACGGTGCTAGTCTGATCCGATGAATATAATGTGGATTATATACTGATTGGGTTCGAAAGACTGGATGAGAATGATATCATTTAATATTAATTTGCTGTTGGTTTAAAGGAGACTACTTAGTTTAAACCACGATATGTGTACAAACGTAACATACCTTCATAAAGCTAGACCGCGGTTCGTAATTCGTTATTTGAAACCAGTCATTCAGCTACTCATAACAGCGCCCGTGGCAGCACCGCCCCCGCTGGCGTCAGATTTGGGATATGAATATGTAAAGATATAGAGCATGACATTCTCTGTTGCTATGCAGAGTTTGGAGTTCAAAGTACGCATAATACAAAAAATACAGATTTCCATATCTGAAGAAATAATTGCTGGTCCACTCGAATAATGAACTACGAACTGCGAACCACGGTCTAACTTTATGAACGTACAAAACATGGTTGTTGGCGGCAAATCCTTTTGTGATTAAGGCAACATCATCTGGTAATGGATATCATACAGAGGAAGGTGATGGAGGGGACTATGGCAGCCAGATCCTTGATCGAATATGGCCGCTGTTACCAACTTTGGTATGTATCCTGGCCCTAACGATCCTGGCATAAAACTAACAGACAGAGGATCTTACACGAGTGACTATTTAATATGAAAGTTATGACACGACTTGAGTAAGTAAGTTGCGAGGTTTAGAGAGCATATCTGAATCGACATATTCACAAGGATGATCAGGCCCTGAATATCGAATGTAGAATCTTACGCTTGATATACAAAACTTACTCAACTGTTCTCGTAAATGTCTTATTAAATTACCACGAGTGTAAGATTCTGTTGATCAAATAGGTGGTTTTTTTTGCAAATTATACCGCAAAAATCGAGAATACTTCATACAGACATCTAACACAACGAGCAAACGTTCACTTTCGAGATATAAAGGTACCAAAAATTTTGTATTTCTCTCCCAGTTTGTTTCGAGACAGAGGAGCCACCTATTGAGTAGTCCCCCTTGGGTTGACAGAATATCATTTTCAAACGTCACTCTTGTATTTTCAATCATGTTAGATGCACCAGTTTGATTTCCCCCCCCCCCATTTTAGCTGTTTTTAAATGTGTGAGATTGGTAGTTTGATCATTCTCTTCTATTGTACTCTTCTCCCGTAATGAAACCCTGTCCATGACGAATACCAAGAAACTAAAGTAATTCTTTGATTTAAGGGATCACTACAGGCATTTCCAGGTTCTCCTATTGAAATCTTAGTTCTGTCATTACGTCAGTTGATTTCCCTCCCATGAATGTTTGGATATGGCACACACGTCAGGTTTCCTTGGTCTGAATGTGAGGTGCCGATAAAATCTTTCCTGTGGAGACACATGGGTGTTTTTTAGTCACCAGACGTCGTCAATTTTTCCTACCTCTTGCATATCGCGCCAATTTATTATCTGTATATGGTAGGAGTATGGTGGTGGTCTGTTAGTCCGCCCTCTGTGCGTGGCATTCGACAAAAATATGTAGATTTGTTGTTTTGGTAGGAAATTCAAGCCGCACGACGTCGGGCCTCACAGGTTTACTGTTTTCTGGGTATTCTTGCGTTTACCAGGTTTACCTCATGTTGAAGCGTATGTTCCATCAAACGTTCATGATGCCCATCTATTAATATCAGATGAGTTATTTAAGCTGACCTGTCATCACAGCTCCCGAGCTAGCGTATCTAATTCCGCTTAATCCTATCTGCCCTGGGCTTTTTAGGACCTGTCCAGGACTGGGGGGACCGAACTGGGCCCCCCCCCCTAATTATTTTTCTTATCCCTTGAGCTAGGGGGCTGAAACTTACCACATTATACCCTTGGGTCAAGCTCTACCAAGCTCTATTTGATTGTAAACAAATCCAAGATAGCCGCTTTAATGACGTCACAGTGACGTCATTTTTAAAAACGGCATGTTTTCGTCGATTTTTCGGTCGGATTTTCCGAATTTTTTATTTATGCAATTTCTCCGCAAAAACTGCATGATAAATTAGTAAATAATTATGTGATGTGAAATAAAATAGCTTTGGCCCACTTTTCATCACGGAAAAGCAGAAATTTTGAAGAAATGTGACAAAAACATCGCTTTGGCCCACTTTTCATCACGGAAAAGCAGAAATTTTGAAGAAATGTGACAAAAACATCACTTTTCCGGTACCCCACGTGACCGCCATCTTGAATTTACCCATGATCCTCTCCTCAGGGGGGTATGCAATTGGGCTGAAAATGACCCCAATATGATAAACTATAAAGTCCCAGAGTTTTAGCACTCCATTTTTCGTCGGTCCGGAGATAGCGCAGAAAGTTTGGTAGGGGGGGCCATAATGGCCCCCCAGGCCAGATAGGGTTAAGCTAGTGATAGGGGCCGTGTGGATACTTCATTGTCTCTACATGAACCCCCGCAATAAAAGCGCGGCTGAGATACTAAGACTACGTCCGAGGATCCATCGTATTATCGGGTCTGAATGTGAGGTGACGAGGGAATCTTTCCTGTAAAGTCATATAGTTGCCTTTTAGTCGCCAGGCGTCGTCAACCTTTCCCATCTCTTGCATATCGCTCCAATGTGTCTTCTCCTTTTTACTAATTCGATTTCCTCCTTAGCTAGATGGAACGCCATTTCTAATTTCCTCTCTTTTGAAATTTTTAGCCATGTTAGATATGTTTATTTGCCATTTCTCTCCCATTTTGCCTCGAGACAGACAAGCCACACAGAGTAGACACCCTTGGGTAAATTGAATGTAATTTCCCAGGAGTCACTTGAATTCTAGTGGAAGCTAGGTCGGAAAAGTATACATTTATTCAGAATACACAAAAAACAAGTGGCGTGAACAATATCATAGTGTTAAGTGACAATATATCAATAGATATGCGTGATGTATAGATTGCGGTACTGAAATGGGGTGGCAGTGGGGGAGATTTGGTTTAATGTCACACTCAAGATCGTTTCACACATATGTTGACAGTCAGTTTGGTTGACGGATGAAGCCGGAGTACCCGGAGAGAACCACCGCCAGCCGGCAAGTAAATGACACACTTTCACACATGGACCAGCTGACTGTATAATTGAATAAATTAATATGTATGTCCTGCATATATAATAACATCGTGACCTGGCTTTAAATAATCTACCAAAAGTTTGACAAAATGAGATGGAGGCTCCGTGAAAATTGGTCAACATATGTGCTCAGTAAAGATGCATCATAATTATAAATGGACTGACATGAGCATTATATGAATTGGAACGATTTACCTTTGAATGGCCAGAGATAACTTGCATACACACGTGTTCCAGAATAGGGGACCTAGTTTAAACTATTTATAAACCGGAGGTTAGAGGATGTAATCGAGATAACCAGTTTCTGAGCCCAGTTGAAAATGTGCCCACATATTTAACAGTGGTTTATAGCTTAAACTAGACTTTTAAATTTTAAGTCTATCCATACTTAGATATATGTGCTCGGTGAAGCATGGAAGCAGGGTATTAGGTGAAGGACACCCTCGGCTAAGATAGTGCGGCGTTTTAAGACGAGAATGCTCAAACAGGCACACGTTGCAGTGAATTAACCCGGGGTAGGCCTCAATATATATAAGGTGAGAGAAAAATGGTATCGTATCGTATAAAAACTACCGCTGTAACTGTCATGACTGTGAATTGATGGATTCAATAGCATCAACAACAAATGCTTTCGAGTAATCTGAGTATTTTTAACTGTGTTATGCTAGACTACTTGATCAAAGATGAATCGCTAGATCTCGTCAGTATTTCTGAATAAATGACGGAATGCTTATTACCAGGAAATACAACAAAAAGGAGTCAGATATTCAGAATACAGCAATAGCTTAATGGGAGGCAATGTGACGGGAATGAAAGCGTGGGCGGTCCTTATTATCATGGATGAAAATACTTAATGTTACGTAAGTGCAGAGTCAAACCGATCTTAAAGGGCCCACCCTTGCTAAAGGTAACAAGATGTAGCACATACACCGTGCATTGACTCCTCAGCATTAAAAACATTTTGTCTGCAGATGGCAACATGCAAAACGTTGAATGAAAGATAAGAATTCTGAAAATTGGGTATCAGGCTTCGCGGAGGTAGTAGTATGCACCAAATAAGTCCCCAGCATTATCAGATAGGGATACGGCTCCGGCAAGAATGTACATGTATGACCGATGAAAAAGAAAAATAACTCCGCGATTTGACAGCAAGTGCACATTCACATTCCTGCATGAAGCAAGTAAGTTTCAAAGTTGTTCAAGAAGTAAATCTACCAGAATGCAATACATGTTGACGAACGCAGGTAAAGTACAAAAAATGTGCCACAAATTATTAGAAAGCGGTTAACAACTGTACCATACACATCTGCAAGTTACTAAGCACGTTGTTCATCAAATTGTAACTGGGATATGGACCGAATTATAATTCTAGACGGACTGAATATAGGGCTATGGCTCTGTGAGAAATCATCGTAACATGTAACAAACCTGACGGAGCACATCGGCATTGAACTAAGCATGTTGAAGTTGTTCTTCGAGTAATAACTAAGATATGTACTTGACAAGAAATTACTGATTGACGGGATCAATACCCATAAATCTGCGGGAAATCATCGAAACACATAAGTAAACCAACAGTGCACATTTGCAGGATGTATCTTCCTTAGAAGTTTTTGCCCATCAAATAGTAACCATAATATGGACCGGATGGGAAAATCATCAAAATACGTGAAAAAAGGATCGACCAGACGTACATGCTGAATCCAAGACCCTGAAACCCGATGAGTTTGTGGAGGCCAAAGTGTTCACTTAAGGCAAATGATCGCTTAATAAAGCTAATTTAACATGGAGAACTCCTCGTGGCGATTTTATATCGTGATGCTTAAGACAGGTGGTCGCTCAACATAGTCGCTAAGAATAGGTATGACTGTATATATGCGTGATGCACTGAATTCTAGATGCTAGTTGGGAATAGCATCTAAAGATTCATTGATCACACAAGTCCCGGACGACGATGTCGGTGGACGAATAAGAACGACAACCTCCACACGTCCAGGCCATAACGAGACGCATGTAGGTCAGTAAATCCCTTCACAGAAGCTCATTTGTGTTGGACATGATAGTCGAATAATCGCATTTTTAGTTTTAATTTTTATTTAATATACAAATCTATGTTCCTTAATGGGCTGCAAATTTGAAATATTACATTCGTTTGAGATTTGATCAAAGCTTCATCTGCTGCACTTTGATTTCGTTTTAGGTATGCTATAAAGTACCAATTGCAAGGATGGGTATATGCCGATCTTCTATCAAGCTGATCAAAGCAGTTGTCGGTTTTGTGGCCTTCGAATGTCTTGTGTTGGTAGCAAGAATTTGCTCACCTGTGCTCAATATCATCGTTGCTTCGTATGCTTCGAGAGACGGGAAATTACCGGGAGCTCCGGCTACCACGAAGGAAGAGGTTGCTCAGCAAATATTCTGCTGGGCTTTGAGAAAAGCTAGGTTTCGAACGAAAGTTGTTGAAGCCCTGATGACCGCTGAACAGAACCGACCCGCTCCGAATCCTACCGTCCTCGACCTCCGCGCCAAACGTTACAAATTGTTGGATTTTATGCAAAAAGGGCGCCCTCTGGTGCTGAATTTTGGAAGCTGTACCTGACCCCCATTTATGAGCAAACAGGAGCATTTTAAGCGCCTGGCTCAAACATTTGTTCGTGTGGCCGACTTTGTAGTTGTCTATGTCGAGGAGGCGCACCCAACAGATGTACCATTGCCAATAGCTGTCGAAGATATCAAGAGCCACAAATCTCTAGAAGATCGTATATTAGCTGCCAAGGTATTGGCTGACACGGAATATCCTTGTCCAATCGTCGTGGATGATATATGTGATGGAGCTCTGTGGCAATATGGTGCCCGTCCGGAGAGATTGTGTGTCATCTTGGGTGGCATTGTTGTCTATCTAGGAGGACTGGGTCCCCACCTTTATAACATGGATGAATTGGAGGATTGGCTTCAAAAATATGTTGGCTAGAAAAATATAATTATTGCAATCAGAATGAAGCCCCAAAGAAGATCATCTCAAGGAATCTAGGTTGTAATACATGCACATATGATTGTAGCGGGTTTTTTTGCCAAATTAATATTTAGTCTCTCCCACTCGGTCGACTCAATTCTGTTTCAATGACGGTTCTAGTGCAAAGATGAATCGCTAGATCTCGATAGTATGAACAGTACATTGGATTACGTTGACAAAACACTTTTTTCGTTTGCTGATCATGCCAAACGATATGTGACGTTTACATTGGAAAAACTCATTTGTGTGTGTCGGAAATTATATAAGAATATTTGTTAACACCCAAAACGTGCAAAACCATTTTTTCTTCTTAAAATTTACGATCAACAATATCAGTATCGAAACAAAATCCTATGGATTTATGGCCTATTTTGGTGCTTCGCAGCCATTTGTAAGGATACTTTTCTCTTATACCAACACAACGATCCAAAAATAACAATGAAACTTACTAGCATATCGTGTGCAAATATAATTTTGGTTCGAGGTGTCATTATTTTGCAAAACCTTCACTACAAATGTCTTAAATATACCAAAACAGGTCAGGAAGCACATTTCTTATAAAAAAAAACATGGTTTTATGCAATGTACTATGACATTTTTTTAGGCTGATAATTTATATCTAAATTGAAGGAAAATATAAATTGAGCAGAATTTGAATGTAAATTGAATTCGACTCAGAAGTAAAAGAGGTCTTCACATGTCAACGTCAGATATCCTTCCATCTATCCCGCAATATTTCAGATTTGGAGGGGGTGAAGTGAGGTGGCCAGGTGTCATAGTAGGAAAAGTGACTCGTCCAAGAGTACGTCGTGGTATGACTGAAAGATTGTTGCAAGCGATGTTAAATCACAGGAACATAAGAAATGCATATTGATTCGAATTATGTAGTTTATAAAAGAACACGATATAAGTTCGAAATAATTTGCATGTGAATACAAAATGGTTGTGTTTGTATACATAGAGCAGTATTTAGCTCGGTTGCGAATACGTTCATAACCATAATAGCGATTTTTGTCTCTGATGTTCAACCATAATCGTATACGGTGCAAAGTTGTAATTGGTGCAGTATCGATACCGTTTACGTTTGTGAGAACCGAATACAAGTCTTGAAAATAGGAGAGCCGTGTTTACGAAACATTGAGCGAAACATTTCGATGCAGATCATACCCTTGATAGACAAGAGCAAAAGGGACCAGTAACCTTTCATTGCGTTGTTGTTGCTGTTGTTGTTGTTTTTACTTATCGGCTGGGAAGAGTCTGAATATCTTGAACTTTACAAATCGTAATCAACTGAAACTTCACTGAACCAGTTCAGGCTGTTTTTGGCGCAGTATTATGCAAAACTAATCGACATTTCAATAAAAAGATGTCTAGAAACGTTTGTAAACTTTTGGTTCACGAAATCTTTTCATCCAAATTTCTTTTGTTTAGAAACTGAAGATCACCAAGGTTGTCCTTTTTGCCATTATTTATTAAAATATTAAGTCAGTAAATCTAAATTTGGCCCTCAGTGGCGCCACATACCTTTTCACGTTTTTTTTATGTAAAGTGATCCAAAGTGACATCTGTTAGCAAGATATCCTCACACAAACTTTGAAAAGAGTCTTTACTGAACCGTGCCAGTTTTACTAACCAGCAACAAGATCTCAAGTTGTTCCCCAGGTAGCATCACCTATGGGCACATGCTGCTGTAAAATGCCCCAAAGTGACCTCGTGTGACAAGTATCGACATACTCAATTTGAAAAGAATATATTGAGTTGCTATCATTTTGTTGTGCAGAAGCTAAACCCAAAGTTGACCCGCAGGTGGCACGACCTTTGTGCGGATGTCAAAGAACGACATCTTGTGGCAAGGTACACGCATCCACATACGAAATTTCAAATGAGTCCGTCAAGAATCGTTCTCGTTTAATTATTCGTTGATTATATTATATATTAATTATATTAATGCCTCCCGTTACATACGTGGATGAAACACAATAATCCAAATTTGAAAAGAATATGTTAAATCGTCTCAATTTTAGTCCCCCGGTGGCGCCAGCTTTGGGCGCATGTGGACGAAACAGGCTCCAAAATGACATCTTATGGCAAAGTATCCACATAATCAAACTGAAAACAATCTGTTTGGAGGTTCGCATTTTAGAATGCAGAAACGAAATTCAAAGTTGACTCATGGATGGCGTCACCTTTTCATTGATGTAGGCGACAGCGACAACATCGACATCCTGTGGCCATATGCCATATACGAAATCCTTCGGCTGGGAAGGGGATAAATACGGCATTTAACGTTAAGTATGCGGTTTAGCTCAGCGTACACGCTGACAGGTATGTAAAATGACAAAGCTGGAAGTCGAGCAATATCGATGCCTCGGAATAGTTTTGAGTAGCATTTATAGATTAAAATTGCAAGTCGTGTTTACGGGAATGAACTTTCATCTCGTCTACATAGCCTGTCAAAACAATAGAGTACAGGTTGGCCTTGATTGACAAGAGCTTGGAGGTCTAGATCAATAAAACTGTTCTTGTTTTTGTTGTTGTTATCAGTTATATGCAGTTTAAAGCGAGATGTTACTTGTACACACGAAATATTTCCACTCGAATACAAACGTCATACGAAGGACACCAACAGTCTTTTAGGTAAATCAGATTTTAACCAGTCCTGAAAACTAAGCAAACCACCATCTGGCATTCCTGTTCGATCTCTTCCTAAGCTTCTACCTGAAACATTTAATCCTGATCAAACATAAAATTTCGCACACAAGGTGATCATTGATTTTGTAAATAATTGTACTACCCATTTTGCTCATAGAAATAGAAGGTTTGATGCATTTAGGATGGATGACTGAAGTTGCAGAAAATGTTCGCGGCGACGTCCAGATTTGTGCTAGTCGAATTAATTGAAATTTGTTTTCTCCGCCTCACGTAGTACATAAAGGTTAAAGGTGAGATTGACGCGCTTTTTGAATCGCTTGGGTGTGAGTTGTAATAGTTATTGGGTTTTAAAAGGAATGTCTGAAGGCACGAAATCATTCTCGTCTGGGAAATATAACTGTACAGATAGTGAGAAATATAACTGTGCACAAGGCGAAAAATATTACTGTACACAAGGCGGAAATATAACTGTACACAAGATGGGAACATGATAACTGTTATGAGTGAATATTGATTGCTAACTACCGATAACACAGATACAGTCGGACGAACTAAATTTTGTGATTTTAGTACGCGGTGCTAAGCTTTCTCTTCAACATGGAAATATGGAGTGACTTTGTGTCCTGTGATATTTGAATACATACCTTACAAGTTACAAGGTCCAATTGTTCCAATGGTTACGTAAGTTATCCCGACTCAAGTCGAGGAGCATAACGTTTAAATCCATGTTCGTTTCAAAGTCTTTCTCAGTAAATAGGAAGCATGATCACAGTCCGTGCATAGCAGTGTTGATTTAACGTTCATATATGAATTCATGGATTGGTCCTAATATTATCACTTCTATATCGTTTTTCTTCTTTTTTTTCTTTTCTTTTTCTGTTTTACTTTTTTTATTCGCGTATTCCTAATTTGTCATTCCTTGGACCTGGATAAATGTGGAGTGGACAGCATATATATTTGTGTCGAAACAGAAAGGAGGACATTAAACATACCTTACAGGCTATTTCAAGCTTCTAAGTTGTTGAATGCCGATCATGTAAGATATGCCAAGTCAGGTCGTTGAGTACACCATTTAATTTCATGTCATATTCAGTATTTATTTCAAGAGTTCTGAAGACATCACGCGTACGGAAAGTCATTTAGAGAATGTATAGCAGCGTTGATCTAATGTCTAATGCTTACCTGTAAAGCACTTGGATGCAACTCACATTCAGATGCACTAATGGTAAATAGCAATATAGTATGGAATATCATTTTGATTTTTTTGTTTTCGGATTTTTCGTTTGTAACTCTGCGGTCCTGGACCAATGTGGAGTGAACACCCTATAGATCTGTCCCCACTCAGAAGGCATGACATGGTGATTATGCACTATGGTTAGGCGTTTATAGTGAATGTGTAGTAACGTTAACCAATTACTGTTTTACCTAGAGTAAACAGGCCTGTATATATAGCACGAATTCAAAGTGGAGACCTGACACGATATATATATATATTTAACACATCAGTAATATTAGGGTCCGACTTAACAAAGAACACTCAGAGCGAGTGAATAAGACATATTGATGATAGTGTACGATTAGTGCTCTCTACATTGTTATAATTATATTGTATGCAATCTGTCACATATTACTAAAGATCAATCTCTTCCATCAGATCCCTAGGACGGAATGTACAGGAATTCCATTATCGGACTATATGATCATTCCGAATCAGCCCTGTAACGATATTGTAAATATTATGTATACTCCGACAGAGCAGGCTTAACCTCCTTTCTACAGGGGATGCCTGGAAGTGATTTGATTTATATTTGATTTTTTTTATTTCTGTTCACTCATGCTAATATTTCATATCGTGAACGATTTTGTCATTTTGATAGAAGAGGACATATACATTAAGAGCATAACAGCTATCTGCCAAGCGAACCCTACAATTATTACTTTTAATAGCAGAAACATCTACTGCAGTTCATGCTTGAGTTATAAATATGCAGTCTCAAGAATCTTTAAGGACTTTCCCTTCCATTAAATGGCGTCTAATCAAGGTATAACAATAGGATCAGTCAATTTCCGAGGACTAAACAACAAGCAGAAAAGAACCGATATATTTCGACATCTCCGTGATAAAAAAACCTATCCATATATTGCCTTCAAGATGTCCATTTTACTCGAAAAATGAAAAAAATACCTTTCTGCCGAATGGGGCTACGATACGTACATCAGCCCATATTCCAGTAACTCAAGAGGCGTGGCAGTCTTATTTAACAACAACTTTGAATTCGAAATGTTGAGGGTAAAGCGAGATGGCGCAAAAGGTAACTATTTACTAATAGAGATGAAAACTCCGGATTTGACATTTACTTTAGTCTCTATATACGCTCCAAATGAAGATGATCCAAACTTTTTCGATAATATCCAGGCAATATTAGAAGAATGGAAGAGTCAGCATATTATCCTCTGCGGCGATTGGAATTTAGTGCAAGATCCAGAGCTTGATACCTTTAATTATATCCATGTAAATCACCCGAACGCTAGAGAGAGGGTCTTAGAATTAAAAGAATATTATGATTTGATAGATCCATGGCGGGAATTTAACCCGGAAGTAAAACGATACACTTGGCGACAGCCGACCCCACTCGAACAATCGCGTCTCGATTTCTTTTTAACATCTCGTAATTTGCTGCACGGAGTGAAATGTTCTAACATTCACCCCAGCTATAGATCAGATCTTTCACTCATCACTTTAAGATCGTCGTTTAAGGATTTTAAAACAGCCAAAGGTTTTTGGAAGTTCAACAACTCACTGCTAAAAGATAAAGACTATGTAGAGATTGTTAACGGCACTAGACTTAAAATATTTTTGACGAGAGTGCATGCTATGCACGTCATACCTCTCCGACAGTCTTTTAATCCATTTGATTTTTAAATAAGAAGCAAATGTCTGAATATGAGTCATTTCCAGTCCTCCATCAGCTTTTTCAGAGATAATTGTCTTTCGCTTTACTTTCTCTGGTTTTCCACTCCAAATGAAGTTATAGAAAATCCTCTCCAACTCAATCATAGCGGAGGAGTTGGGATCGGGCAGAGTTGAGAACAAATGTACCAGTAGGGGAATAGCAAAGGATTTAATGACTGTTATTTTCCCCATGGGAGTCAAATTTCTTCTTGACCAGTTTCCTAGAAGTTTTTTTATCGAAGTAATTTTTTCATTGTAATTTGTATTAATTGTTTCCGTTAACGTTGGGTAGAACCATATCCCCAGTAGTTTAAAACCTCCGGGGTCCCAGTTAATTCGATAATGAGGGCATAGTTTTACAGAGCTTCCCTTTTTCTGACCGATCCAAACCGCCAGTGACTTGTTCACGTTTAACTTTAGACCAGAAGAAAGAGCAAATTTATTCAGGAGACCCATGGCTATTTCCAGAGATTCTCGGGATCCATCTAGGATCAGCGTTGTGTCGTCTGCATATTGTTGTATTTTTATTTCAGAATTTTCAATTTTTATTCCTTTTATCCTTTCGTCCTTTTTTATCGCAAGAGACAGTGTTTCTGCAACTAGGATGAATAAATATGGCGAAATTGGGTCCCCCTGTCGGCAACCCCGTTGGAGTTGGAAGAAGTCCGAGATATAACCGTTATTCATCACACTGCTTTTTGAATCTTTCTGAAAATGTTTATCCATTGAATGATATCAGCTCCAAAATTAAAAGATACAAGAGTTTTTTTAATAAAATCCCAAGACACTGAATCAAAAGCTTTTTCGAAGTCAATTAAGACTAGCAGTCCTGGAATATCAGTTTCTTCCGTGTATGCAGTTAGGTCTGACAGGAGCCTAGTGATTTCCCCAATAAATCTCCCTTTCATGAAACCTTTCTGTGTCTCGTTTATTACAGATGGGAGTACTTCCCTAATTCTGTTGGCTATACATGTAGATATTATTTTGTAGTCAACGTTTAGGAGGGAGATGGGGCGCCAGTTCTTCAGAAACTTTCTGTCCTTGCCTTCCTTCGGCAAGCAAGAGATGTAGCTTTGCTGTTGTAATGGTGATAAGATT
>JAVTVY010004426.1:0-36924 GCA_036873755.1 Hanleya hanleyi
GAAGATGTTTACTCGTCTAGATAAGTTACGACGCCACGAGGCCTCCACCCACAACGATGCCCGGTATCCTTGTATAATCTGCGCACGGTCATTCAATCGGAAGGATAATTTACTGCGCCATGAGAGGGTACTCCACGCGGGTGCGACAGTACTATGTAATGATTGTGGTCGACTCTTCAAACGAGTAGGTCAGTTAGTCGGACCCAGACGGTTTAGACGGCACCAACGTTTGAGGCATGCCCCGTCTCTACGGTTTGGGCGACAACTTTCCACTAAAGAGGAGCCGCGGAAGGTCAGACCCAGTGAAGATGAACCCGGAGAGACGAACGCCACTGGTGATGCGATGACGCAGAGCCTGCCTATACCCACGGTCCAGGAGGGCCTGGATATCCAGCCGGACCCCTCCATTACGGTTTCGAGTCATACGCCTGACAACATCGAACATTTTCTGGACGAGCCCATAAATGTTCCTAGCGATCTCTTACAGGACGCCCAGCCAGTGAGTGACATTTATCGGCGTCACTGGTCCATGATACGGCACTGTTTCTACCGTCATCGCCCTATTCAAGATATCTACAATTTCTGACTGACCGACCTCGCCCGTCTACGCAGCTACATGGAAGCCATCTTCAATGACCAAGCTACGTCCTTCAAATTGAATCTGGCGTTTGGTTATGTGCTGCGGCATAAGGAGACAGACCAAGTCCGATACTTTTACCCGAGCAGTAACATCCGGGTATTTGACCAACCGTTTACCATCATTAACCGAGTGTCGCTAAAGACGATGCTGGAGAAACTGGACACCGTGGATCCGTTGAAATGGGCCCAACAACAACGCCCCAACACCAAGTGGACAGTGGAGAGGGTGACCAATGTTACGTTCTTCGTGACCAAACTACGGAATATTGCCATCGGGTGAATGTATTCACCCATGCACTGATAGATACTCAGAATGCACAAACATGTATCTGAGGATATGTTGCCTCAACGGTATCCTGGCCTGCCCGACGATGATTAGAATAAACGGTTCAGATGGCACTTTCTGAAATGGAGACTTCTGATTGGACAAGAATACATCTAACGGACAGGAACGAATATGGAACATGCAAATGGTGGCCTCTGATTGGATAAGAATCTTCTTGAATTGTAAATATACCCAACGCGGCTCCCCAGCGTGGGTATGATGTAACATTGGGGAGAATAAACTATATGAAAAAATACTTCTTGTTTTTGTTGTTCTCTCATGTGTCATCCTTGTTGTTGTTGCTGTTGTTGTTCTCTCTCCGGTCTATATCATGGCGTTATGTTAGAGTGTTAAGGTGTAACGACGAGCGTTGACGGGCATCACTGCATTTCGAAGAATTAGTGACAATTCCATGGAATATCAGAGCTTCTGATCTATTTCACCAGGGCGTTGAAGCATTAAAAATGGTGTTGGTGGGCGTTGCTACAAGATGACACCTCACACGGTCCATTTGGACCACGGATGGTCCATCTCTACACCAAATACCTCCTTTCACTGCCCCAAAATGCTCACTTTCGCCACTACTCCTACTGATGACGTCACCAATGACGTCACAGATGACGCGAACATACCTCAAATCGAGGTCTGCACGTCGAAAACTACAAGATGACACCCCACACGACGCATTCGGACCAAGGATGGTCCATCTCTACCCCAAATACCTCCCTTCACTGCCCCAAAATGCTCACTTTCGCTACTACTCGTCCTGATGACGTAACCAATGACGTGACAGATGCTGTGAACAGCCCCCAAATCGGGGTCTACACCCTGAGAGCTACAAAATGACACCTCCCAGGACGCATTCGGACCAAGGATGGTCCATCTCTACACCAAATACCTTCCTTTCACTGCCCCAAAATACCCACTTTACTTACTACTCGTATTGATGACGTCACCGATCACGTCACAGGTGACGTGAACAGACCTCAAATCGGAGTCTACACCCCGAGAGCTACAAGATGACACCTTCCAGGACGCATTCGCAGCGCGGATGGTCCATGTCGACCCCAAATACCTTCATGTACTGCCCCAAAATGGTCACTTTACTTACTACAACCAACTGCGCATGCGCAGATTAACGCGACTTGCTCTTAAAAACACACCATTCTGACTCTAACCCACACAAGCTTCACTTTGACACCTTCCACGACCTATTCGGACCCATAGCGGTCCATCTCTACCCCAAAAACCTTCATGTACTGCCCCGAAATGGCCACTTTACTTAATACAATCAACTGCGCATGCGCAGATTGACGCGACTTGCATTTAAAAACACGCCATTCTGACTCTACCCCACACAAGCTTCACATTGATACCTCACACGACCCATTCGAACCGTGATTAGCCCATCTCTACACCAAATAACATCCTGCACTGCTAAAAAATGCCCCCTTTCGCTACAACTTTGTACTAATGACGTCACCAATGACGTCACAGATGCTATAAATATCCCTGAAATCAGGGTCTATACTCCGAGAGCTACAACATGACACCCCACACGACGCATTCGCAACGCGGATGGTCCATCTCTACACCAAATACCTTCCTGCACTGCCCCAAAGGCTCACTTTCGCTAATACTCCTACTGATGACGTCATCGATGACGTCACAGATGCTTCGGGCATGCCTCAATTCGGAATGTACACCCCGAGAGCTACAAAATGACACCTCACACGACGCATTCGGACTTGCAACGATCTTGTGAAGAAGGATTCCATGGTATGATGAAGGTAGTTCTATATTGATATGCACCAGTTTATTTTCAAAAGAGGAAAATAAACGAGTGAAGCTTACGAAATAACTTGGGTGTTTATTATTAGTAGCCTGTTCATTGTGTAACCATATACCCTGAGATTATTAGTCAGAGCAGAAAATTATCTGATCATTCTCACATATCCGACGGCTTAAGAGCTCAGGGGCACGTTTAACCGTTTCTGAAGAGTATTGTTAAAGTCCCCGTGGAAAGATCACTCCGACCTTGCCTGTCTACGGAATTATTACACAATAAATATGTTTGTCCCACGATGGAAACGAAGCAGTTAATTTAGAGCTGCTAATAGAATCTCCATTCTTGATGTTGAAGAGAAGAATACATTCATTAAGCTATCACCAGTCTAAAATATGGTCTGGAAACAATTTGAAGCTAAGATGAGAAATCAAATGTTTTCAGCAGATTCCGTGTATAACTTTCTGTGTTTTGTGTGCTATTGGGAATTAGCCGAACGGTGCATGGCCTCATAATACACTTTCACGTTTAAATTCGCTTATAGTGTTGTATTGTAGAATCAACAAAACCCACAAACTATACAGTGTTCAGTTTGGACTATTTATGTTTTTGTCAGAACCACATTTACCCGAGAATATGACGCTGTAACGCTGTCTTGAATGAGAAACTCTTCTGATAAATAAGTTCGTACTAAATGGATGTCATTTTGATATCCACCCGCAAGATCTAGTTTGTTACACACATACAATGGTCTACAACGAGTGCGATGATAAAACAACGCTGATATTGTGTTTTATGTAAAGGAAGAGCACAATGATGAACGTGGCTCATCAAATCGCCAAAATGATATTGGAACTAGAAAAAGTAGACATTTGATTGTAAACTACTTGTTATAAGTTGTCTGTATAAACAAGCTCGGGCTCTAATTGATCCAGTTGTATATACGAGTTGTCATCGTTGGGATAATGGAACTATAGATCACGGTAAAATTTAATTATATATCTATACTCAGACGTTGTTTTTGGTTATATCAAGCGCTATAGAATTACATATTCTCCTTCTCCCGACGTCCTTATTTAGTTCCGAAACTTTTTACCTATTTTGTCTGAATATAGCTATTGTCTCTCGCGCATTAAAATTGAGCTAGATCAGGAATATATGGTTTTGACAAAAACATAAATAGTCCAGACTGAACTTGAATAATTTGTGCGTTTTGTTTTCTCTTTGTCCCAAAAGTATGAAAAATCATCGAAAGTTGCATTTTTGTTTTGTTTTTTTGCATGAATGTACGAATGGGAAGACGGTGAAATAGAGATGTCATTAAAAGCAAACTTAGGGTGAAAGGTCAAGTTCATTGGTCATAATAATTGAAAATCATTGAAAAAAGTGAATGGATTTACACGTTTAAAACTAGTGTTGAAACTTACTCGTAAAGTGTTGAAATATAACTCTTTAAGTGTGTCCACAGGGACAACATTATACCAACTGGGTGATCAGCTTCATCGACAATATTGCAAAGTCACAGACAGCCGAAATGGCATTAAATATTTACATATGTGACGGGTAGGAATTGTACTATTAAATGTCATTCATTTTTTCGTCTGGGAATTGGTCTAGTCCGAGTTGTCTCCCTTACAACACAGCGAATAGATGGGATTGGAATGATACGAGAGCTGGAGATGTACATGTATATAAAAACTAGTGATATATGTGACGGGTAGGAATTGTACTATTAAATGTCATTCATTTCAGTCATATATTCATTGTTAGGAGTACTTATAATATAGATTTGTCTATGCAGGGCATTTGGCCGTAGGCCGGTAAGTGGAGTCGACCCCTAAGCGAACAGCTGTTGCGTTGCCATGAACAACGAGACGTAAAATGGCGGACAACTCAACATTCATTGATCACTTCGGTCTCTAATTTGTTCGCCTCCACAATTTAGTAGCGTGCTAAATTAATTCAAATTGTGTCTATTAGTCGTGTAAAGTGCTGCGGACTTAGTTGCCATGATTTCTTCGACACGCTGTTCCAGGAGTATGTTTTCCTCCGCCATAAGGATATCACATAATTCATCCACATGCTCCATCTCATCAATCAAACGAATACGGTACTTGGCAAGCCGTACTAAAAATAATGATGATGACATGACTATGGGCTGGTGAAAAACTATTACGGAGTAATAGTCTAGTGAATTGGCACTGGTAAAATCGAAAAAAGTAAATGGATGGCTGTGCTGGCTGCGTGGCTGCGTGGCTGGCTGGCTGGCTGGGAGACAGGTCAGGTAAGTCATTTGCATATTTTCAGCGGACAACAGACCGCCATCTTGAAAACGACCACCCTAACATACAAAAACAAGCCACCATCTTGAAAACGACCACCCCTAACACACACAAACATGCCGCCATCTTGAACATATGCAAATGAGAGCTGGGGATCGGGAAAGTGACATGCTGGGGATAGGGAAAGTGAAATTGGCCGCCATCTTGAAACACACCATCCCTAACACACACAAACAAGCCACCATCTTGAAACCGACCACCCCCACCCTACAAAAACAAGCCGCCATCTTGAACATATGCAAATGAGGGCTGGGGAAAACCCATAACACACACAAACAAGCCGCCATCTTGAAAACGACCACCCCCACCCTACAAAAACAAGCCGCCATGTTGAAACCGACCACCCCCACCCTACAAAAACAAGCCGCCATCTTGAACATATGCAAATGAGGGCTGGGGAAAACCCATAACACACACAAACAAGCCGCCATCTTGAACACGACCACCCCCACCCTACAAAAACAAGCCGCCATCTTGAAACCGACCACCCCCACCCTACAAAAACAAGCCGCCATCTTGAACATATGCAAATGAGGGCTGGGGAAAACCCATAACACACACAAACAAGCCGCCATCTTGAATACGACCACCCCTAACCTACAAAAACAAGCCGCCATCTTGAATACGACCACCCCTAACATACAAAAACAAGCCGCCATCTTGAATCCGACCACCCCTAACCTACAAAAACAAGCCGCCATCTTGAATCCGACCACCCCCACCATACAAAAACAAGCCGCCATCTTGAAACACACTTTCAGTGCAAGTGCACTCATAGGCCACGCCCCCAACCCCCTCGCTCCGCCCAAATAACCCCCTCGCTCCGCCCCAAATGACGTCAAAAAAGGTTCTCGCGCATGCGCAATTGAGGGCTGTAGATACTTAATCAACTCTACCTACTACTATCGATCTTCGCTGCTGTCGACGATAATAAATCTAAAAGCTGACCGTACTCACGGGAGCCGGTGCTAGGGGCCGTGTGGTCATATCATCCAAGTTGCCACATGAACAGGTACAATGAAAGCGTACCTGAGATACAACACATATAACGAATCGTTAGATTCCTGGTATGTGCTTTAGAATAGGTTAACCAGAAGACTATTCTGTGAAGTCATGTGACGCAGTCAGTATGTCGGCACCTCTTCCCACTTCCCTTATATGTGTTGTAATCCAGTACGGTCCCTCCGGATGACGGTCTGGTATTGTCTTCTCGGCGTGTGTGTGATCGATATACTGAAGTATATAAATTCCCTAGTCCAGCTAAACAATGACTTATCATAAAGTGTGCCGTAACTTGGATATTTCGATAAAAAAAACACAACAAACTTAATTTGATTTTCAAAACGAGCGTACATGAAGGGAGACAACTTGTTTGAGAACAATCAAAAGTCCACTTTGACCCGGCATGCACTGACAGCATTTTGTTGATACACATGCTGTGAATGCATGTTGTTTGATTGAATTCGTTCTTTGGAATTTGCTTTCTTTGCCATGAGTTTTATCAATATTCAGAATGATAATATAATAATTGATCAATTGAGTCAAGCATTTTGCCAAAAATATATATATTCTTAAATATTTAGGAAATATTTCTTTGAGACTTTATAACATTAATGAAACATATCATACAAGAAATTATGTAATATTATTTGATCACTTTCTCCCGATCTTTTAACCAATTTCTCAAAAAATATTCTTATGCTATACCGGTTTTTCATATAAATACATCAGCAATGGATACAGTTGGGTGATATATAGCTATAAACAACAAGCTGACATTGTGGTCGATGTGATTGTGGTATCTCTTTGAGAATAAGACCGACAGCATGATTAATACAAGTGCCTGCATAGGCCCATTCCAGGGAAAACAAAATATTCTATAATAAACACCTACCAAAATTTGTTTAAAACCAGTTGATGCATATTTTCTGACCATTTGGTTTTCTTTATTAGTTAATTGTTTTATTTGGCTAATTTCTATATCATGATAGTTTTTGTTTTTTGCTTTCAAGAGAACACAGTTTATTCATTTAAGTCATTAAACTTGGTAAGAATGTCATAATTTTTGAAGCAAAGTACTACTAGAATATATGGGCCTGTAGATTATATAAATACTTTCAAAAATAATGTATTCGTTTCAAGTTCAATTCAAAACAAGTTTTGTTTATTGTTATCAGCGTGAAAACATAATTCAGTTTATCTGTAGGCCTACATCATGTACCGATAATAGTTTCGGATAGAAGGAATTTTATTGTTAACTTAATGTTTGGGTGAAGCACATCGGGTATACATATCGCAAAAGCATTGAAAGAATGAATTGAGTAGTTTCGGCTCTTCAGAACTGTTTTAGAACTCGATATGCAAGCGCCGTTCCCACGGAAAGAGTTACTGCCCCTGGTATCACAGACCGTCCCCAGAAGAGACCGTGCTGGGCAGCACCAGAGCTCCCGTGAGCACGGTCAGCTTTTGAAATTGAGAGTTTTTGGATTATCCTGACTGGAATACCCTTCGACCTGGAACTAAGTATATGATAAATTGGAAGTAGGATGTATACTTGTTCAGCTTATCCATCACTTTGTTGATGTTTTCGAGGATAAAGCTGTGGAAACGAGACATTTGGACAGTGTTCAGGCAGCTTGCGTTACGTACCTTGTTGTTACAACAACAACACGGTATATACAGATATAGACACGGCATGATATTCACTAATTTCTCTTTAATCAACCAAATTTACATAATTAGTGCAGCTGCCTGTGCCTTGTCCATTCTATTGTTGACGATACCCCCAGCTAATTAATTTGCCAAACACCTGTGGATCAAGGATCAAGGACCAAATCGTGTGGAAGTGTCGATGTTAATATTTTGTTGAGATCATTCCAATAACTAGTTTTTTTATTCATGGATGGTCGACCACCCTAGACGGATCGGAATAATGCTGAGTCAGAATGTAGGCTGTTCTTAACTTAACAGTTTCGTTCTAGGGTTTATGTATGGACTTCCGCAAACTCATTGTTTGGTTAATTAGTTACTAGGTAACTGATACGTCATTTCCTTATATATTTTCAGAACAGGGTGTACACGCGTCGGCCTTCACTATGCAGCATATGCGCAATTGACATGCGTGGACACAGGTAACCATGGCTACCGTGACCGCTTGAGTTCGGTAAACCATATTGGAGAAACCACTAGTGGTATTGATCGTATTTATGATTGGTCTGTTTGTACAATATACGCCATTAATATGAAAACAGGCCTACACACAATATGATTTTCCTGGATTTTTTTACATATGGATTACATACCTAGGTAAACAAAATAGGTTTCGTTCCATAATGCATATATAATAATGCTATAGTTACTTCCAGTAAATTTCACCACGGTTGGCTAGCCTTCGCCTCATTTCTTTGTTCAGAGCCCACGTCGCTTATCATTCGTCTCAGAGGATATCAATATGTTCCTTAATTTATTTCCTTTCATTCACGTTGTTACGTCATTTTAAATATGGACCATGCACAACAGGTTGGGGAAAATACCTTGATCAAGGTATTATACCTTGATCGGGGTATTATACCTTGGTCGAGGTATTAGCCTATACCTCGATTGGGGTATAGGGCTATGTCAACTTCAGTTTTTATATATATCTATGGAAAATGTGGACATTCACACATATACCGGATTGCATGAATCTTTCCACAGCATCCATTGTTTCGTTATTCCATGATTTTCACAGCAACGTATTGCTTCGTTTTATGCACTAATCATTCAAATTAGCCACTTCAATATTTCAAAAATGTAACATGGCTTCAAATGACATATTCGGTGAAATTTATTCTGTAAATTAAAATAGCATGGGGTGGCATACTTCCATATCAAGGTCATGCGCAAATTGCAGGATTTGAGAGGCAATGCCTAGTTAATAAATCAAGTTTAACTGATAGATACATAATCTAAACTGCTAGCATGTGCACATAAAAAACAGACCTCTACTCTGGGTATTATGATCCTGCCAATTGTATGCATGCTAGGAGATTGTGCATTGCATCAGACAATTTAATCTAATTTATTCATCAGTCAGTGCATCTACATTCAAGCAACATGCATATATGACTTTGAGATGGAAGTATGCCATCACATGCCATTTTCATTTACATAATAAATTTCACCGAATTTGTCATTTGAAGCCAGGTTTCATTTTGAAATATTAGAGTGGCTAATTTGACGGATTAGTCGCATAAAACGAAGCAATAAGTTGCTGTGAAAATCGTGGAACAATGAAGCCATAGATGTTGTTGAAAGATCCATACAGTCCAGGGTATGTGTGGATGTCCACATTTTCCATAAATTGACAAAAACTGAAGTTGACATAGCCGTATACCCCAATCGAGGTATAAGCCTATACCTCGATCGAGGTATAATACCCTGATAAAGGTATAATACCTCGATCAAGGTATTTTCCCCAACCTGCACAACAGTTAGCCATATTTTTAGTACCGGTCTTGTCAGTTTGTTACCTCTCTTACCTTTATTTCTTTGTCTTTTAGGAGACGGACCAATAGGTTTACAACCAGTTCACGAGTTCAGATGTGATGGAATCCAGGGATACTCTTCTTACTGGGGTGATGGAAATGTCTGCAGAAACAGAAGACGCTTCCCCTGTCATAGATGAAGAGGATCGTCTGCTATTAACTGTGAATCAGGAACCCTTCGATGAATGTGGGGACGATGGGCCGGTTTTGCAAATACACAGCTATATAGATTCCTCAGTAACAGAGGCAGAGGTTAAACAAGAACCTATCGATCAATATAATACAGTCGATCTCCCAGTAAGTCCTCAACACACCACTAACTGGGCATATTTCATACATTGCCAAACAAGCATATCAGAAAATGGACCAGTTAGACACTGCAGAAGTTATCGACTCGGATGTCATTAGAAGGCAGTACTGTAGGCGTCTCTTTTTGGCCCTCTACTATCGCCAAAACAGCTGCCTCCTTTCTATGTAATTTGTATAATTTTCATGCCAAAGTACATAATACTTCAAAATTTTCTGACATCCCAGGCGAGCTAGAAATGGAAGGAATCAAACTGGTTTCAGCCATGCCAACAAGAATAATATTCCATACTCATGTAGTACAGATAGGGACAAGTATATTGTGGCAAAATATCATGGATTCTGTCCATCGATCTGCAGACTACTTTTACTCAATAGTGCATCGTCTATCACTTAAGGGGTATTGTTACCTTCATTTACCTGAATTCACCTGAGATATCCCACAAAACCTACATTTATAGACAAATGAACATTCATATCAATTAAGAATGAATAATGAACAAAATATCCATCAAAACCCTAAAAAAAATTCACCCATCTGTGAAAAACGAAAATTGGCCTACCTACTCTGGATTTGAGGTTTTCTCCTATCTTTTAACATGCGATGTTGGCAATTCTCTCTATTGCCAGAAATGGTCATGTTGAAAAACTTATTTTTTTGGCTAATTTCAATCAGTAATACATGCTGTAAAAATATAACAAAGAAGAAGTCGAATGTTCATCATGTTATTCTTTTTTAACGTTAAACCCTATTCACTCACTCACCCTTCTTTTTTAACATATATTGAACGTACATTTTTGACTGAATGTATATGTATTAAGGCAGTGTGACGTCACTGGACCTAAATATGATTGTAACAGACCACCATAGAATACCATGCTTTATTTGCAGTTTACTCTGTAATAAAATCGTAAAAAATTACAATAAATATTTTTCTACACAGTTTCCAATGGTCTCTCATTTGAAGGAAACTTTACTTGATGGTTTATGATCACTTTAACAAACCCCATCAAGCTTGTATTTATTGCTACTCATTTTATAAGCTATTCAGTCAGGGATAGATAACACCATCAAGATCACATGTTAGCTCAATCTAACTTACGAATCAACAGCCTCCCAAAGCTGTCACTTCTATAGTCTATAGAAATGACAGCTTTGGGTGGCTCTTGATTCGTAAGTTAGGTTGAGCTAAGAGAGTGCTAAAATTGTATTGGAGTGTTGCCAGGAATCCGTGTTTATCAAGCCCTGACACTACCTTTCAAGTGTGTGGGTCTTGTCGTGGAAGGTCTGTGGAGAATTCATTGCACACATATACTACATTGACCTCCCAAAGCCTTTTTTCAACAAAGTGACAACCATATATCATGCTTCCTTGGGCTTTGCCGACTGATCCAGACATAAGACCTCAACAAGTAAATTCTTCCTGTTGTTTCTATCTTGTAGCTTTTGCATGTAAACATCATTTCAGGTAATCTGTTTTCGTTCCACAGGAAGGAATCACGCATGCAGAAATATGCCATCATTCTGCTGGAACTTCTCTGCCTGTCCCAGTGGCCATATTTCAACACCAGACAAATGTGAGGAGGTTGACTGATGGACATCCAGACATTCACTCAAAGGAAAAGACTCATAAGTGCTCAATGTGTGATCTCACATTTTCCCAAAAAGATGACCTTTATGATCACATGAGAAGACACACTGGCGAAAAGCCATACCATTGCTCATTGTGTGATTATAGTTCAGCCCAGAAAACCGGGCTAACTTACCACATGGAGACACACTCAGAGGAAAAGCCCTACTTCTGTACATTCTGTGATTTCAAGTCTTCCCACAAACGTAACGTTACTCGACACATGAAACTACATACCGAAACGAAGCCATTCGCATGTACATATTGTGATTACAGATCAGTCTCAAAACGCGATGCTGCTGTTCATACGAGAAAACACACTGGCGAAAAGCCATACCTATGTACGCAGTGTGAGTATAGGTCTACCGATAATAGATCACTCACTGCACATATGAGAAAACACGCTGAAATGTTGTACGTATGTTCACAGTGCGATTATGTATGTACTGTTAGGAATAGTCTGGTTGAACATCAGAGACTACATCATGAGGAAATTCAGTCAAATGCTCGGCCAATTACAGATGAAAATATGAAGGGGCCAATTAATGGACACCCAAACATGAATGTGGACGTGAAGCCGCATAGATGCTCAGTATGTGATTTCAGAACTGCTCGTAAAGGAACTCTTGATGATCATATGAGAAGACATACTGGAGAAAAGCCATACAAATGCTCATTGTGTGATTATAGGTCAACCCTGAAATCCGGGCTCAATTCTCATATGGAGATCCACTCCAAGGAAAAGCCATACCACTGTACACTGTGTGATTATAGATCTGCCCACAAACGTACTCTAGTTGCTCATATGAAGACACACACTGGGGAAAAGCCACACACATGTTCAATTTGTGGTTACAAAGCTGTTCAAAAGCGCGAGATTGTCGTACATGAGATGCGTCACACGGGTGAAAAGCCATACAGTTGTCCACATTGTGATCGTAGGTTCATCCAGAAGAAGGGAGTCAAACAGCATTTAAGAACACACACCGGAGAAAAACCATACCTGTGTTCAGAATGTGATTTTAGGTGTTCTAATAGGCCTACCCTAGTTCATCACATGAGAACCCATTCTGGGGAGAAACCATACAGCTGTCCACAACCATACAACTGTCCACAGTGTAAGTACAGATGTGCAAAGAGAGGAGATATGGTTCGCCATATAAGAAAACACTCCGGCGTGAAGCCATACGTGTGCTCAGTGTGTGACTACAAGACGGCTCATAAAGGTGGCCTGGTTAGACATATGAGAAGTCACACAGGTGAAAAGCCATATATGTGCTCACAATGTGATTATAAGGCCGCCAACAGATCCTCCCTCGTTTTTCATATGAAAACACAGAACCACTGGGAGGACAAATCATAACTGTTTACCAGGGTCTATTTTCATTGAGTCTGCTTACCAAGATGCAAGTCAAGTGTGTTCCACGAAGCATTGTCACTAACACTCCAATCGTTTGGTCACAAATTTTGTGGATGTGTATCCGTTGATACTGGCTGTCTATGGCAAATTTGGTATGAGTGAGACGAGGTCTGCATTGTCGGTGCACTAATTTGTGTAGTGATCTTTTTGCTAATATTTAGAGCATTTCCACAAAGTGGATGCACTTATGTTTTCATGAGAAACGGCTCCGCTGGATCCGCCGCCGCCGCCGCCACCGCTGCCGCGATTTTAAACGTGAATATCTCTGAAACCGTTAAATATTTTCGAGTCAGACTTAGTGTGCTATCTCCTTAGGCCTGGGAAATTTGTCTGGTTGTGTTTCGATACCCGCTGCTCACCACTAGGTGGCATTGTAGTCAGAGCATAGATAAACGTTTCTCTGACGATTTCGTCTGAACGGCTTGTCTGATTTCTTTGAAATTTTATTACAATAGTCTTGAAGGATAGGCAATGTGCTGAAAAGGTTTTGGTGTAGGTGGCATAACTATAAAGGCAAGTTTTTTGCGTCTCAAAAAAAAAGTTTTTTGTGAAATGAAAATTTACCAATTCGCTTGCAGAAATATTTAAAAACTGTTCTATTCTAGGTTGCCAAGCATAAATATAGGATTGCTGACATGATAATTCCTGTCAGTGCGAACCAAATTGCCATTTAAATGCAAAATCTCAATTATCTGACTTAATGTCAAAACTTCCGTTCTAAACAACCTGTTTGATTTCCATGAAATTTGGATATAATGATCTTGCAAGATAGGCAATGGACTGACAAGATTTTGGTGGTGTTGGCGAATCATGGAGACGCAAAAATGCGTCTCCAAATAAGATTTTGTTTCCACAAAAATGGAAATTTGCTTTTTAATCAGGGAAAAGTAATTCTGTTTTGCTGAACATGATGTAACATCCCCATTGTTATAATTCACATGCCAAATGGCCATTTTTTAAATATATGAAATTCTCATGACTTTAGTTTGAATAAAATCACAAATTATCAATCAGTTAATGCTCAATTTTTTGTTTTATATGGAGGTCTCCAGAATTTATTTGAAACTCGAGATTGAAATTGCACATACCATTGCATTTTGATAGGATAGTTACAACTGTTGATAATAATTTTTTTAACTGAAAAAGTAGAAAGATTTTTGAAGTGGAACTTCTACATACCTGCTATATGGCACATCCCACCTGAGAAATTTTTACATGTATATGTAAATGAAGTAATCCATTGGAACCACTGATGAATTTCCAATAATAGAGGAGAAAAGCAACTCTGGGTAGGGATGACAATTTCATTCCATATATTTCGCTACTAGTTCTAGCATCTCCAGCAGTGAACAAAGTCACAAACAGCTCCATACGCACAGTATATATACAAGGCATAATGTGATCTTAGTCGTGTTGATCCACTGATAAGCTTGGCATAATGCAGAAGCAAAGTAACTGCGAATAAACTTAATAAACACATGGTGACAGTCTCAATATTTTGACAAACTTTGATTTGTCATCTTCAGGATATGATATAACAGCAGATACAGGCTCTTATATACAAAAACAACTACATGTAACAAAGACTGAAATGGTTCGATACACAAAATTAGAGGGCAATAGCCAATCGGATAATATGTGAACATAACAAGATAAACATGAGTGGCACATAGGCATGACAAGGAATACACACACCACATAGGCCTGGCAATACACAATTGAAATGACAATAGTTAGATAAGGATTAATAGTGACGGGTGGTGATTTATTGAGGTGTGTGAGTGGCAGCTGAAATGTCAATTAGGGGAATAAACAACTGAAACAGAGATTAAAAAAAAAGTTGATTAGAGAAACGTAAGAAATGTACCTAGGATTGAAATCGGAAATAAAATCTAGAGAATTGAATAGTTACAGAACGAGAAATACAAGACTATATTAGGCTATTAATTAACAAGACAAGGAATACACACACCACAGAAATGCTGGATGGTTGTATTATCTTATCTAAACCGTGATTGATGAAATAGAATATATATATGAAAGTTGAAATTGGAAACAAAAATACCAAAATAATAATAAACAGTAGTCTACCTGAATAACTGTAGCTCTTTCAAAGCTTTTACACCACTGTTAAGTTTTGGATTTGATAGCCGAATTTTAACCATCCATCGTCACATCCTGAAGATGACAAATAAAATTTTGTCGAAATATCGAGACGGTCACCAGTGTTTAAGTTTATTCAGAGTTACTTTGCTTCTGCATGTGATCTTAGCCAATACACATTTATGAATAGGTAAGGCAGTAAATTATGTCAGTCCAGTTGGACAGATATTAAAATGCTGTCATTTCCAGAAATTGTTAAATGTTAAGCGATAACCTGACAGTGATCTACAAATGGTGTGATTCAGGTGATACAATACACATTCTAATTGATTAAAAGAATACATAATCTGCTTATTTGACAAGAACTAAGTAAACTGTACACAAATGAATAAAGTATGGGGATATAATGGGTTTGTACCTACATTGAATATTTCTACATGTCATGAAGTTTAGATAAGGACTGTCATTTTAAGATAATATAGGTATAATTTTCTTGGCAATCCATATCCGAATTTATGGAAACCTACAAATGTTGTAACTCTCATTTTTCATAATTGTATATTCCCATGTGAACAATCTAGCGAATTTTGCATGTGTTCCAACAGCCTCAGCTTTCAACAGTAAGTTAAAACCATGCTGTATCGGCTGATCTGTTGAAACAGCCATTTCCTAGCTCTGACATACTGCATCACTGTCGAAATATGGCTACCATGACAGAGTGATAAATCACACAGCCAGTGAACACACCCTGCATACCAAACGGCTGCTCCAACTTCCGCCGGAGGGTCAACTTCCGCCGGAGGGAAGATCGTGCAAAATGGTAGGACAACTTGTTGGTTTTTACGTTGATATGTCAGAACCATACCCTATCAACAATATCAAATTGTCTCAATCGTTAGATGGTACGTTTATTTAACTAGCTGACGTGTTTTTGAGAACGGGATAATTCTAAATAGACAATTACATCCATTAAAAGCCGAATCTAGAAACCTTTCTTAGAAAAACTACATCAAATATGCATTTTATCTAATTAATCAAGAATATACCTACGATCGTTATGTAAACGAGGTTGCCTTTTAATGGCAAGATGATATTTATATGTGAAAAGGAAGAATTTTGATGATTTTAAGACGCATGAATATGACCTGTGTGGAAGTGGTGATACAACATACGGCGGAGTGAGATCTGACTACCGCGGAGTCAATAATAATATGATACAATTACCACCGGAGTACCACTGTCTCTTCTTGGCCGAGCTAAATGAATGTACCATCCTCACTCAATATTGAATCCATCGAATGAATGAAAAAGATACTATTTTAAAGCGAAATCCACACCATTTACACTGCGGAAAATATTGTGTTGTTTTAACACAATTTTGTGCTAAAATGGCTACAACACAAAATGTTTTGTGTTGAAATCAACATGGTTTTGTGTTTAACTTAATATATCAACACAAAATTGTGTTGAGTTCAATACAAATTAGTGTTCATTCTTACACAATTTGTGTTATTTTCAACACCATTTTGGTGCTAAAATGGCTTCAACACAATTTTTTTTCGCAGTGTATGGTCTGAGATCTAAATCTGGCTTGAACCACAATCTTTAGGCCCAATAAAAGGACGTTCCTCACCCTAAGAAATCATCATCAGAATTTCACCAAATTTTGCACGGATGTACCTTAGAAATATACAAATTCATTTCAAGAAAAAAATTACTAAGTCATCGAATTCACTTTCAAGCTCATGACGCCTTGTCTAATTTGTAAAAAAAGAAATGATGAAATTTAAATTGTACGATTTTGCTCCAAAAATTGTCACACACCACCGAATATCAATGTGCGCTGCTCATGTTCACGTGGTCTTTGTCTTTCAGACTGGATAATTCCATGATAATTTGCTCATGGAATTGTCTGACTGTTAAAGCCTATAGCTAATTATCCCCATCCAATAATGGGGTCACCGAACTCGTTTGACGCAGATTTCCTCTAAAAGTGGCCGGAAATCAATTGACGTTGCTATGGCGTGTGCTGTTATCAGCGTGATCGAGGGGAGACTACCTAATGCAACGTCATTTGGCATTCGCGCTATAAATACATGCGCGACGTTGTGCGCATCAGCAAAGTTTGGGAACGTCTTTAAACTAAATCCACGGAGTTAAACACACAACTCCTCGTCATTTATGGTCTGAGGCCTAAGTCTCGCTTGAATCACAATAGTTGGGCCCAATCATCGCCTGGATCCTTTCTAAACATAAGGCCTACCAAAAGAAAGCCAGTCATAAATCAATGAGACTAAACTCACACACGCTATACGCTGACCATATGTTGACCTCAGGCCGCTGTCCAGCATATTCACTTTCGTCCAATCAGACACAACCGTAGGTGTTCAGCCGACCGTGACTCCGCCAAAAAGCTGAATTTCGCTCTCTTTCAAAAGTGTTTTGACGTAAATTCTCATATTTATTCACAAATACAATTACATGAATTTTTCAGGTAAACATTTGTCTTTCTGGTGAGGGGTAAATAAATGTTTCATTGGTAATGCAAGAGGGTGAAATCAATCGGTTTTTGTAGACCTATGCTGTCGGTCAAGGCATTCTCCCATTCTTTTAACATGGAGAAGGGATTCACACTACTACTTCGGTTAAATCGAATTTAGATCCGCCAAATAAAATCATAAATTACATTAATTTGTAGCATAGGGAAGGTGATATATTGCAGAAACTTTGTAGGGGTAAATACGTTTGGGGGAATCTATATTTATTCAGATATAGCAGTTTATAATCGGACCTCCCATCTCGAACAATGCTAAATTTGGACCGGTTGGAGAGCCGTACGTGAGCCGGAATGTCAGTGCGTGTGCACGCCACGCCCGCGTCTGGGTTTCTTGCACATGCCGTGGTTATTTTCAGTCATTATGTTATTATTGTGTCGTCACATTGTTCGCATCACTGCTTTGATCTTCATCATAGTGTAACGCTAACCTAGTGAGTTGCCACCTAGCTTTATTACCTAATTTTTCCATAAATCGTGTAGTTTAAACAACTCAATAAACTCAGAAATTTTTATCTATTACGGTACTTCTTTTTCAGAAACGCTTAATGGTGCTTTAAGGATAGCTGTCCCTTTAGAGGCAGTTTTTGCACCCCCATGACCACTTGTCGTCGGTATCAATAAATATACAACATAACCATAATAAACTATATATTTTATGAAAGTATACATCGTAGGGATTTCAACTATATGATTTGCATAACTGACGCTGCTACTGTGTAGAAAATATTTCAATTTTAACAAATTAAAATGAAAACAGTAGCGTCCATTTTTCAATTGAAATTTCATGAAAACTGTTGGTTTTGTTTCAACTTTGATGGTATACCTTGGTAGGAGACAATTCGAACTAGTAAACTTTATCTCATTTTTTTTTAATTTTTGCCTGGTTTTGTTTTTATAACTATATTACTAAAATAAATTGAAAAAAATGTACTTTTTTACGGTCGTTTGTCTTAAAAGTTGGATAATTAAAAAACGAAGCCGACCTTACAAAAAGTGAGATAAGGTTTTCTAGATCACCTTATAAGTAACAAGCATGCCAAATTTCAAAAGCGTAGCATGGATACTTTTCGAGAACAAAAATGAAAGGCTAGAAATCGGGCAAAATGTGTCCAGCTATACAACTGATGAATTAATCCCTATTTTTTGCTTGAATTCTATTGTCAAATACATTTTTAATCTGTCTAATGAGACCTACTCGAATTCCTGTTTATTCTGGATAACTATTACACTAAGTTTTTTTCATCAAGTCGGTTTAAAGTCCAATTTAAACTTTAAAAACCTGCTAAAACTTGTTCACACCTGTGTGGATTACTTCACGGCGGGTGTCTGAGTGAAGTGTCACTATCATAACTAGAAACAAAAATAAGGATGTTTGCATGGTTTTGATCAGAAGGGGGTACATTAATGTAAATAAGTAGGACTAATAGATAATTAGCTTACCATAATACTGCGGAAATGAGTTTTGGAAAGGGAAATTTAACAGACAAAAAAAATAGTAGCCAAGCCCAAGCTAAGGCAATCTGTTTAATTGTTCCAGGGCCTCGGAAATTTTCAATCCTAATATTAAAGCACTTCTATTTATAATTTTTATCTCATTTTTTCACCAAATGTTAGAGGAAGTAGTGAATATTTGAATGAAGTAATAAAAAAGTGACAAATTTTGACCCTCTAAGGGGATAGCTATCCTTAAATAAATGCTCTCAAAAGTGTTTGAGGGTTATCCGATACCTAGACTGTATCTGACGGATACACATTCGCAACATTCTCACGGCGTCAGATACTGTCAGAAATATCGCTGTTTCATCGACAGTTTAGGGGGTGACAAACTGCTGATGAGAACACCTAGGCCAATACACGAGTTGGCACGATGGAGCGTAAATGTCGAGGATAAAATTAGTGATGATCATGGCTATTTCTGCATGGTTAACATATAATAAAGTGGCCTGATCGTGTACATACACAAACGCATAGAGATTAGATCCTCCGGCGGTAATCATATCTTCGAGACATGCTCCTCCGGCGGTATTTGTATCATATACGAACATGCATGAGCTAGAAAAACTAACAGTGACCGAAGTAGATTGAACTATTTGAAACTACAAGCTATCAGCCTGCTGTTAAGGAACTACTCTTCATATATCTATAACTTATTTGGCGGATGATACACAAATAGATGATTTTTTAAGCATCTAATCACTGTTATGTTGCAATATAGCTCTTAATGTCAGATAAAATGAATTGTAATTAAAAAATAATACAAGGACGAGTTGAAAATTTCACACGAATTGCTAACACGTCCCCTTGAGAACATTTTCTCATTACATTTTCGAGTACTAAATACGTGAAAACTACCAAAAAATGAAAAATCTGAACTTACTTAGCTTCTCAAATTTGAAATTTCCCTCCGGCGGAAGTTGACCCTCCGGCGGAAGTTGGAGCAGCCGTTTGGTATGCAGGGTGTGCCCATACAATGGTCAGTTCAGTCGTAGTTCAGTACCATCTCAAAATATTGTCTATTCCTTTTACCGAACTACGTAGTAGTATCCCTTAAAGAATGCCAAACAAATTTCACTGAAAAGCTATGTTCTTAACGTAGACGCGCTCTATTTCCTCCATTTCTACCTATTCCCACACAATATCGGAGTTATGTAAATTCGTGTCAGGTATGTCAGGTATGCACGATTTGTCCGAGAATTGACACATTTAGCTTACGTCATAGCTTTGGTATGCAGACTTTACGCTTAATTTATAATAGCGAAATGAAACCCCTGGTAACATCTTTTGTTGACAAACTAGATCTTGGGATCAAAAGAATACATGACCTCAAACCACCACAGTAGTAATCCGTTATCAGGTTAGTCGTGCATTCCTATCAAGTCGTACAGTTTGTGAATTGCTGTCCCACAAAGCAAGCGTGTCTTATATATATGGAAATATACCGATATTCACAACGTCATTTGTTCCTTTTGAGCAACAACCAAATTAAGGCCAGAGATAACTCTCGTTTTATTTAGGACGGCTGACTGGGGAAGCTATATTAAATTGGCGTACAAACCTATCAAAGAGTAACATTCTGTAATGTATCGACTGCCGAGGTTATTATTTATTTATGATGATCGACATGCCACCGGCGCTGCATGGCTATCACCGAGAAACTCCTTCACTAATGGAGATCAGGGCCAGGGCAGATAACAAGCTGAAAAGATGACTGAGACAAATATATAGTCTAATGTATTGGACCCGCCAGATGTTGGACTAATATCGTGTTTGACGACAGAATTTGAGATCGAGAACGAGGCCGTCTTCGACACCTGGTATGGATCCAGCCCATCTCAATGGCCGGTCGTCGGAGCGGTCTGATTGCTTACCCCTATATGTCGTCGGAGAAAGCCTACAGATGTAAGGCTCAATCTTGCCCCATGTCCTTGGAGCGAATCTATGGGCACACCCTGCATACCAAACGGCTGCTCCAACTTCCGCCGGAGGGTGAACTTCCGCCGGAGGGAAGAGCGTGAAAAATTGTGGGACAACTTGTTGATTTTTACGTTGATATGTCAGAACCCTACCCTATCAACAATATCACATTGTCTCAGTCGTTAGATGGGACGTTTATTTAACTAGCTGACGTGTTTTTGAGAACGGGATAATTCTAAATAGACAATTACATCCATTAGAAACCAAATCTAGAAACCTTTCTTAGAAAAACTACATCAAATATGCATTTTATCTAATTAATCAAGAATATACCTACGATCGTTATGTAAAACGAGGTTGCCTTTTAATGGCAAGATTATATTTATATGTGAAAAAGAAGAATTTCGATGATTTTGAGACTCGTGAATATGACCTGTGTGGAAGTGGTGATACAACATACGGCGGAGTGAGATCTGACTACCGCCGGAGTCAATAATAATATGATACAGTTACCGCCGGAGTATCTGACAGGCACGGCGGAGCGGGGGAGGGGCTACGGGGGCTGAAGCCCCCCAATAATTTGAGCAGAGAAAAATAAATAAACACTACACTAAAGTTTTGATAGTTTTCCAGAGAGAATGACAATAATAGGCCTACTATTATCAGAATGCAGCAGAACGCAGCGTTTTGCATTTGTAAATTCGACAATTTTCTAGGTTGTCCGTCTGTATAAGTCTTATGAAGGTCTCAAAAATAAAACATGAAGGCTGAACCGCGAAAGTGTTGAATATCTTAAAGTTTTAAGAAATGGAAAGGCCATGCAATCAAAAACATAACAGTCGGGACTTAGTTCCGGATTGAACAACCTTTCACCTAAAGGGCGTCGGAAGCCATGGCCGTACCACTTTTGCGCAATAAACAAAAATATGAAAGAAAGAAAAAACAAAAAAACGAAGAAAGAAAGAAATAAACACAAAATGAAAAGCAAACGAACTAAGCAGTTTTGATAGCTTCCAAGTTGAAGAAGACTTTGACCGGTCCAAAGGTCCAGTGAATTTGTTAGCGGCTCTGAGCACCGACCGTGAATAAGTAACATGTACGTTCATATGCATGATGCCGTTTGATGTTCACGTTATTTTATCAACGAAACAAAAAATAAGTTGCTTCATACGAATTCGTTGTTCGTTTGTCCAATTTGTCATACACGCTAGGTTGTTTCTGGGTGTATTCTACCTTTCGTGGTCCGTGTCCGACCTGGTGATTAAGCTTCCGGCGGCCCCTGGACCCTCGCCTAAAGTGATATGATAGTGGACGTACCACTTTGAATTTGCTTCCGACGCCCCTGTACTTTAACCCTACCTGGCCTGGAGGGGGGGCACTTTACGCCCCCCCCCCTGTTGTTTTTTTGCTCGTATCTTCGGAACGACAAAAGATTGAGAGCTGAAACTCCGTGACTTCTCCGATTATCATATTGGGGTCATTTTGACCTTATTTGCATGACCCCCCGAGCAGAGGATCATGGGTAAATTCAAAATGGCGGACATGGGGGTACCAGAAAAGTGATGTTTTCGCCATATTTCTTAACAAATTACACAAAAATTCAGCATATTGATTCAACGCGATTCTATGCATTTTACTGAAACCATATGTCTTAGCATCACCAAAAAACATCCCCTGATTTTTCCCGCTCCCTCCCTTCTCCCATTAACCCTACCAGTCCTGGGGGAGGGGGTGCCAAAATGCCCCCCTACCAAACTTTATGTGATATCTCCGGAACGCCAAAAAATGGAGAGCAGAAACTTCGTCACGTTATAGGTTATCATTATTATCATTTTGAGCCTATTTGCATAACCTCACGAGCAGAGGATCATGGGTAAATTCAAAATGGCGGCCATGTGGGGTACCAGAAAAAGTGATGTTTTCGTCATATTTCTTCAAAATCTTTGCTTTTCTGTATAGAAAAGTGGGTAAAACTTATTTTATTTCATATCAGATTATTATTTACTAATTTATCATGCAGTTTTTGCGAAGAAAAAACAAAATAAAAAAATTCGAAGATTTTGACCAAAAATCGTCCAAAAAATGCTCTTTTAGAAAATGACGTCTGTGGTGTCATCATGGCGGCCATCTCGGATTTCTTTTTACATTTTCTTGTAGAGCTTGACCCAAAGATATAGTGTGGTAAGTTTCAGCCCTCTAGCCTTAGAGATAGCGGAAATATTTAGGTGGGGGCACTTCCCCCCCCCCCCGCCCCCGGGCTGCGGTGCATCCCAAATCGCCCAGGCCAGATAGGGTTAATCCAAAACAAGTCGAAAATAGGCTGTACTGTCTAGAAAACACAATTTTAAATCTAGATTTAAGAATATCCCCGACCTACTAGAGAGAAGAAAGTTAGTTCCGTTAGTTCACTCTACTAAAGTTCTTCTAAGTCCAAATATTCCGTCAAAATGCAACAGGACACTATTTACTAAATATAAGTATAAAAATCTCAGTAGGGACCATAAAAAGTGATTAATTCCATTTCAAAAACCATTCTACTTTTTGTTGTACATCAGTCTAAAAAATACAGTTCTCGAAAGTGGAAATAGCTGTCAAAATGCCAGAACGCGCCATTTCACGTTTAGATTTTCAAAAACAATTCCAGGAACCCTCACAGAAAAACACAAAAACTATCAAAATATCAGCGATAACTGAGAGATGATTTGCGATTTTATCCATCGGAAATTGGCCAGAATGCGTCTCCGGCCGTCTAGAACCCCAGAGCTTCCGGGGCCTAGCCGGCCCCCAGTCTAACTAAAATCAGACCCAATCTAATCATAGTCGTTGGTAGGGTTTAACCAAATCCTATCTTTATTACCTAATTTTCCCATAAATCGTGTAGTTTAAACAACTCAATAAACTCAGAAATGGTTATCTATCACGGTACTTCTTGTTCAGAAACGCTTAATGATGCTCTAAATAGATGCTCTAAAAAGTGTTTGAGGGTTATCCGATACCTAGACTGTATCTGACGGATACACATTCGCAACATTCTCACGGCGTCAGACTGTATATCTTATACTGTCAGAAATTTTGTTGTTTCGCCGACAGTTTAGGGGGTTACAAAACTCTGACACAGGGGAGAATGATTCGCCAAAGAGACCGGAAAATTACAATGCTGACGAGAACACCTAGGCCAATACACGAGTTGGCACGATGGGCGTAAATGTCGAGGATAAAATTAGTGATGATCATGGCCATGTCTGCATGGTTAACATATAGTAAAGTGGCCTGATCGTGTACATAGACAAACGCAATTAGAGATTAGATCCTCCGGCGGTAATCATATCTTCGAGACATGCTCCTCCGTCGGTATTTGTATCATATACGAACATGCATGGGCTAGAAAATCTAACATTGACCGAAGTAGATTGAACTAGTTGAAACTACAAGCTATCAGCCTGCTGTTAAGGAACTATTCTTCATATATCTATAACTTATTTGGCGAAGGATACAAAGATTGATGATTTTTTAAGCATCTAATCACTGTTATGTTGCAATATAGCTCTTAATGTCAGATAAAATGAATTGTAATTAAAAAATAATACAAGGACGAGTTGAAAATTTCACACAAATTGCTAACGCGTCCCCTTGAGAACATTTTCTCATTCAATTTTCGAGTAGTAAATACGTGAAAACTACCAAAAAATGAAAAATCTGAACTTACTTAGCTTCTCAAATTTGTAATTTCCCTCCGGCGGAAGTTCACCCTCCGGCGGAAGTTGGAGCAGCCGTTTGGTATGCAGGGTGTGATGGGTATAGGACTCAACCGTCGCTCTTGTCGTTGGGGTAAGGCCACGGCTGTTATGGTTCGCCAGTCTTTTCCACCTCGTTTAATAAAAATAGTCCCTACATCGACTACAGAAAATACGCACAGGGACAGCAAAGCCGCCCCAAATCCCGATCAGGTTTGCAGTTGAGCTTTGTATATCAGATACTGAAACACTAAGCCATCCTTCGTTACATCCCATCACAAGCAAAGCATCCCAAGATCAATCAGGTTTGCAGGTGAACCTCATGAATCCGCCGTTCCTATATCGGGGGCAGAAAATTGGCGGCGAGCATCACAGGGACAAACGATCTGTCGCATTACAAGCGTCTAGTCCGTCATTCATAATTCAGCCGTCGTCCATTAAAGAATATCCGCGTCCATAATGAAATTCAGAAAGACAATCATAGTATACATAAACATAGGCTAGTTTCCTGCAAGAGAGAAGTGGTCAACAGTTTTCAATGATGCCGACAAAACATCATGATGTTTTAAAAATATAAAATCCGTATCGCTGATCAGTATTCTTAATCCATAAAAATCGTTGCAAAGTCGTCATCTAGAGAATGATGTATCTCAGTCACGCTTTGATCGTGACTGTTCATATGAGCACCATAAGGATCTTGACGTACATGGGATCATACGGCCCCTAGCCCCGGGTTAAGCGGAATTAGACACAACTCACGAAACGTAACGCCATAGATCTTGCACGCTACGCTCGTATTTTGCTATCAGCATGCGGTATGTATCGCCAAATTTGAGAAACTTTGAGTGGAGGCGCTTGGTTGAATAGCCCTGTTTTATAAGTTTCTGCAACAATGTATTGTGACGTTGATTAAAATCGTCACATTTAACACAGGATCTAGCAAATGCTACTAGGCGAGATATGTATACGCCATATGCAGGTTCCACTGGAACATTACTGTCCAGAAAGGGATAGTTTACGATGTCGAAATTGTAATCATCTCTTTTGTCATACAGTCAACGAGAGAGAATGCCCGCTTCATTTTTAAGAGATATAGATCTAAGTATGATGTGCCTGTATGGCTATCTGTAGTTTCCTTCAAATCCAGTGAAGGTGGATATATATCCATCAGTGTGTCATTTATATGGCGATTATCCACAGCGAGAAGATCGTCTATATAGCGTTTGGTGAATGAGAAGGAACGGGCTTTGAATGGATCGGTTTTTGAAAGCAGCGCCTGCATATAGTCATATTCATAATCCCCAGTGTACGAGTTGTGACAGCGAAACAGCTCACTAGTTACCAATATACGAGTTGTCAGAGCATTTCCATCATATCTCTCTAGATTTGTATCTAATACTGCTTATGCCGGTGCTAGGGGCCGTGTGGTCATATCATCCAAGTTGCCACATGAACAGGTACAATAAAAGCGTATCTGAGATACAACACATATCACGAATCCTTAGATTCTTGGTATGTGCTTTAGAATAGGTTAACCGGAAGACTTTTCCGTGAAGTCATGTGGCTCTGTCAGTATGTCGGCACCTCTTCCCACTTTCCTTATATGTGCTGTAATTTAGCTCCTGAAGGGCCCTCGTCAATAGGGTTGAAAGAAGCTTGGTGGTGCAGCTTCTAGGACCAGCTATGAATCTAGCTTTGTATGGTGATTTATGCATTTTGTGAGTCCAGTATACTTTTGGTATGTCGTTATGATATCCCAATCAGGTCTTCAGTTGATCTTTGTATATCTAAGCCAAACCTGCTTCTACCACTGAAATGACGCGACCGTCCCCGTGTTATACCAATACAGGATCAAAACTGTTGAAATACCAATCAAGCTGACAATTCATCTTTATATATCTATGGAAGTGCTACTTCACTATGGCACAAAATCCCCGCCCCGGCGCATTGACTCTTCTTCCACGGTCAAATATGTCTCAATTACAATATATACATTCAGTCTGTACATCAGTGTACGCGTGTTTCTTTTATATCCTCTCCGCTTTTCTGTGTGGGAGTCGAGATAATACCACACACACTCTACGATATTCCTCGTAGAATCCTATCCCGGCTGTTTAGTCCTTGTTCATTCATCAAAAGGATCCATCTGTAACCGTTACACTACCCCACGACTGAATAAACATGGCGTCCTCGTGATAGGACCCGTATTTGACAATCAAAGTTCGAAGGCATTCGGCAAAACACACCCATGATGAGTCCTTCCAGCGGCTTCCTGGAATAATCGAATCACGGACATCCCATCCCTGGCATTTGAAAAGAACCAGGCACATTTAGTGCGTGCGGTATATCGTGTGCGTCCACCCCCTCCCAACGCCTACAGCTCGTCTAAAGACGCGACACGGGCTTTGATCCGTCTGGATTCGGTGAATAGCTTATATCTATAATACCATCCTATTCAGCATTATCAACGCTTCAAACGAGCACGTACAGATCGATGGCTGGCTTCGTCTACACGGTGATCTGGATCATGGAGTAAATTGTGTCCTGCCTCAGTTATGCCCCTTGGGTGTGCCTAAAAACCAGGACTCATTTACGGGAAGAATATCTGACAAAAAACGGGCAGGTTGACCCCCACTTTTTTTTTGCCTTTTTAAGTTGAGACCGGGCCTGGGAACGTGAGTAAGAAGTTTAATTGAAATCGCTCTTACAGATTTTTCTGGAAATTGGGCCGAATTTGACCATTTTTCGACATTTTAAGGGGTTTTCTTGGAAAATTGAAGCAAGCTTGGAGGGGAATGTTTGAGATTGATTTTTCTATATCATAGCAGTGCTATGTCTTAAAATAATAGCTTAATCATGCTCTTTCAGAAAATATATACATATAAGTGATTTGGGTTGAAGAGTTTACGACAACTGGTGGCCGAAAAACAGACCCATGGTCTAATCCTTGCCGAATGAAAGAATCCCTGGAGTGCACCCTTTAAGGCATAATAGTGGAGTCTATGCATTATCACAATGTAGACTCCATTACGGAGCGTATATGTGTCAATACGCCAGATTGTTTAATTTTGACTGCCTAGTTACATCTGAAGTACTATTTTCGGAGCCAGGTGGAAAGAAGCCCAGGAGTTCGATTAAAATACCCCACAGTGTTGCCGTTAGTATACTATTGAAGTTAGTGCATACTGTATTCCATACAGGAGTTATCTCCCCCTGGAATGAGATTTCGGTAGATATTATGGCAGAACCAGGTCTATCAGAATGATATAAATTTTCCAGAACTATTTTCTTTACAAGAGAACCCATATACAGTCCAAAAAAGATGGAACGGTTGTATATTGTTAAGATTTTATGAATTATTTCTTAAGTTTCTGAAGCATTCCCCATGTTTCTAGAAGAAAATTTAGTGCAAAATTATCAAATGTTAGACTTGGTTACATCACGTATTTGCATATTCCCCGCTTTCCTGGTATCATTGGAAAGCGTGAAGGCAACCACGGCCTTCATATTGACGAATGGATGTCTATTATTAAGAGCAGATGGTTTAATTTTGTTCTCGAAAATCCTGCTAGATTTGGCAAAAGTGATCAAACAAAGATGGGGTAGGGAGAAAGTTATCGGTCGAATTTCCCACAATAATATGTATAACTGGCAAGTGCTGTATACCGCCATACTCGCAAACACTCCCAGATTACGATAAATGTGTATAATTAATTTCGCGAAAAACACCCTGTCCCTTAAGGTGGCCCTCCACAGTTTCGTAGTAATGGCCCCGGTCTAATTTCATAATACGATAGACTGCCCGTGTTCCGCTACATCATAATTCTTCTTGTCTTCTTAATAGCTTATATCTATACTGCCATCCTATTCAGCATTATCAACGCTTCAAACGAGCACGTACAGATCGATGGCTGGCTTCGTCTTCACGGTGATCTGGATCATGGAGTAAATTGTGTCTCAGTTATGCCCCTTGGGTGTGCCTAAAAACCAGGACTCATTTGCGGGAAGAAAATCTGACAAAAAACGGGCAGGTTGACCCCCACTTTTTTTGCCTTTTTAAGTTGAGACCGGGCCTGGGAACGTGAGTAAGAAGTTTAATTGAAATCGCTCTTACAGATTTTTCTGGAAATTGGGCCGAAATTGACCATTTTTCGACATTTTAAGGGGTTTTCTAGGAAAATTGAAGCAAGCTTGGAGGGGAATGTTTGAGATTGATTTTTCTATATCATAGCAGTGCTATGTCTTAAAATAATAGCTTAATCATGCTCTTTCAGAAAATATATACATATAAGTGATTTGGGTTGAAGAGTTTACGACAACTGGTGGCCGAAAAACAGACCCATGGTCTAATCCTTACCGAATGAAAGAATCCCTGGAGTGCGCCCTGATGGTTTGGTCACGAACTGACTACGGTTCCGACAAGGGCGCAATACCAGTCAAGTGGTTAGACCAGCACAAGGGCAGCAGATTTGTCCAAGTCCGATCAGGTTTGTAGTTCATCGTTGTATATCTGATATGGAAACACTAAGCCTTTCTGATTCCACAATTATGTAGCCATAATCGTTTGATACATGACAGCATGAGGTCCCCTCGGCGACCTATCAAACTGTTCTGACGATCCCTTTTACTCGGCTCTCGTAATTGTTAGACACTGTCTCAAATCACACCAAGGCGCATGGCTTCCACCGGCTGAAGGTTTGCTCACCAACTGACTACGGCTCCGACTTGGCTTGACTGCTGTCACTCGTGGATTGATCCTGTCTGGGCACTGCACTGGTACTGTCTGGCGCTGAATCAGTGCTGTCTGGCGATGCGCTGGTATTGCTTCGCTGACCCGTGGATGCCTCCATAGTTTTTCTACTTCTAAGACTAAAACAGAAAACACGTGGCCTTTCTCTGGTTGGACCAACATAAGCGATGTTCTTTGTCGGAAGTCGTCTCATCAACTGCTCTTCGATCAATGTGTTACTTTTACTTTTATAAACCTCTCCGCTCTTCTTTGTGGAGATAATACCACACACCCTTTACAGAGTTTCCCGTAGAATCCTATCCCGATATTTAGACATGGTTCGTCAAATATGTGCCCTCTGCAACCGTTATAATTTTAATCCAGTATTCATAACAGCTGTGTCGATCTACATACCTCGGTCATTAGTACTAAGGTATCGTTATGTGATTGTTCCTTTGTAAATTCTATTGAGAATCTATAGTAAAGAAAAGGCCTGGTGGGTAACTGCAATAAATCTGGAACCTTTTATCGCCGTATCCGGTTTGTTCAAATCATCTATGTACATCTCAGCTCATGGATATATAACGCACAGCGGGTGAGCGCGGTGTAGACAGTCAAATTCAACCTTTGGGGATTGCCTGCTGGCAGATTGTTGTCTATGAAGAGTTTCCATATCCGGCCTTTCTGATGCGAATTTTACATGGAACGTGGGAATTTAATTTCCTATCTTTCTCCCAATTAAGAACGGAGCTAGGTAGCATATCCACGCCCAGGCCAGATAAGTAGACCTGCATGCAAGTAGCCCCTAATTTGGATCTTTCTCCCTCTTGGGGTTGTCATTTATGGTTGCTTACCTCGTTTTGTTTTTGCATTTGGTTGTTGGTACCTGGAGCTACTCATGTTGTGTCTGCATTGGCGAACTAAATGATAACACTTCAACGTGGGCCTATAATATTGGGCCAAGAACTACGTTACTTCCGCTGGGCTAACATTGGTAATCGACGTTGATCCGTCTTCTTTCTCAACGTGCTAACATTGCTTCAATGACAATGCGCAAACGTCGTCCACCAAAAACGCTGTGTTGCGTATGGCGCCAACGTTGGACCAGCCACTTAAAGTTCTTCCATATATATCTGAGGAGGTTCATTGAAAACTATTCCCTGAAATGACAAAGATATCAGTATACAAGTGTTTTACCAAGCTACCATTATAAAATTTAGTTTTTGTGATACTCTCTTCACTTGTACATGATCTTGCTCTTTTATTTATCACGTTTCAGATTTTCAAATCTTTTTCCATATATACAAGCGTCTAGTCCGTCATTCATAATTCAACCATCGTCCATTGAAGAATATCCGCGTCCATAATCCAAATTACAAGCGTCTAGTCCGTCATTCATAATCCAGCCGTCGTCCATTAGAGAATATCCGCGTCCATAATCCAAAGACCTATTCCATTTTCCATATAACAGTATTAGCACCAAATTCAAAAAGACAATCATAGTATACATAAACATAGGCTTGTTTCCTGCAAGAGAGAAGCGGTCAACAGTTTTCAATGATGCCGGCAAGACATCATGATGTTCCAAAAATATCAAATCCGTATCGCTGATCAGTATTCTTAATCCATAATATTCGTTGTAAAGTCGTTATCTAGAGAGTGATGTATCTCAGTCACGCTTTGATTGTGACTGTTCATATGAGCACCATGAGGATCTTGAAGTACATGGGTTCATACGGCCCCTAGCCCCGGGTTAAGCGGAATTAGACACAAGTTACTAAACGTAACGCCATAGATCTTGCACGCTACTCTCGTATTTTGCTATCAGCATGCGATATGTATCGCCAAATTTGAGAAACTTTGAGTGGAGGCGCTTGGCGGAATAGCCCTGTTTTATAAGGTTCTGCAACAATGTTTTGTGACGATTAAAATCGTCACATTTAACACAGAATCTAGCAAATGCTACTAGGCGAGATATGTATACGCCATATGCAGGTCCCACTGGAATATTACTGTCCAGAAAGGGATAATTTACGATGTCGAAATTGTAATCATCTCTCTTGTCATAAAGTCGACGAGAGAGAATGCCCGTTTCATTTTTGTAGAGATATAGATCTAAATACGATGTGCCTGTAGGGCTGCCTGTAGTTTCCTTCAAATCCAGTGAAGGTGGATATATCCTTCACTGCGTCATTTATATAGCGATTATCCACAGCGAGAAGATCGTCTATATAGCGTTTGGTGAATGAGAAGGAACGGGCTTTGAATGGATCGGTTTTTGAAAGCGCCTGCATATAGTCATATTCATGAGAGAACAGATACAGGTCAGCCAACAGGGGTGCACAATTAGTACCCATTGGAATACCTATATGCTGCTGATATATTGTGTTGCCAAATTTCACATAGATATTTTTAATGAGAAATTCAATGCTGTCCTGTGAATTACAAGCGTCTAGTCCGTCATTCATAATCCAGCCGTCGTCCATTAGAGAATATCCGCGTCCATAATCCAAAGACCTATTCCATTTTCCATATAACAGTATTAGCACCAAATTCAAAAAGACAATCATAGTATACAAAAACATAGGCTTGTTTCCTGCAAGAGAGAAGCGGTCAACAGTTTTCAATGATGCCGGCAAGACATCATGATGTTCCAAAAATATCAAATCCGTATCGCTGATCAGTATTCTTAATCTATAATATTCGTTGTAAAGTCGTCATCTAAAGAATGATGTATCTCAGTCACGCTTTGATTGTGACTGTTCATATGAGTACCATGAGGATCTTGAAGTACATGGGTTCATACGGCCCCTAGCCCCGGGTTAAGCGGAATTAGACACAAGTTACGAAACGTAGCGCCATAGATCTTGCACACTACGTTCGTATTTTGCTATCAGCATGTGATATGTATCGCCAAATTCATAGGGTCATAGTCATAGGGTTGCTTTGTAGTCGCCAAACGTCAATTTTATACCTCTTGTATATTTCACCAAATCATGAACGCTGCTGAAATACAAGCATAAGAAACAAAAAACTTCCCACCGTCTTTTGCATAAAATAAACACGATCCCTCAATACGGATTAAAATGATGGGTCATTCCGAGTTACGGTTACAGTTCTGCTCGATGGTCGGTCGTCGGGCAGTAAATGTCGTACGCGACAGGTCCTAAGACTTTGATAGCATTGCATAGGTCTCGCCAACGATCGGCAAATGTCTTATTCCTTCATTAAAAACAAACTGCTTCCGAAATACCTTATTCTCGATAGTATATTGGCCACCTCGAACTTTCTGATCGTGATACTTTTTCTAGCACTCCGATGGTGCGGTCTGGTTACGTCGTACTTTAGCTAACTCCTTTAAGATACATTGGTGACGCTGAACGGCATACTTGTTAGCTGACGGTCCTGGAGTAACACCGCCCTCCAGCTTAGGGCAGCATGGTTTACCATACCATGTTTGTCTGGCACAGGAGGTAGATTAAAGTACCAAACAGATTGGGCTCTCTGAGGATCCATTGTGATCAGTGTCTGTAGAGCCTAATTTTCAAAATTCGAAAATCAACATTTTTTGTAGTTTTGGTTAGGTTTTTGTTAGGATTAGGGTTTTCTTAGGGTATGTTTGTTTGGGTCATCGTCGTCGTGTGACCAATAAGGTTAGGTGCGACGTTAAAATTCAAACAACCAACCAACCAACCAACCTGGAGTAACACACTAGCTCGTGCCGAAAATCACTTCCATGAGTGAGCGTGTCAGTCGGCCGCACACCAGGCACGCAGGTGGGTATTTCGTTGAAGATTTTCGGGTCATGCAGACACAGGGAATATATTTGTAACAGTCTCCAGCATCACCGCGGCAACACTGTGTCGTTGTTATTGACACAGATTCTGCAAGCACTTCATTGGCTCTTTGGACTTGCCCATTACAGCGGGGCGTATACGGGGTGGTTATGTTCTTCTGGATTTGTAGACGTGTGGCTATCAGCATGGATGTAAAATTTTGTCCAGTGTGAAAGATCTCTGGAATACCAAAGTGGGGATCTATCATGGCCTCTTGATTGGCCAGAGCGTATATCTCTTTGTAAATTTACACTGATGAGCGAGGATAATGTGCAATCCATGAGATGATGTTGGTGGTGGACCCTGGAAATCCATTCATATGAATTGGAAAGGTGGAGTGGCTATCACAGGTTTGAGGGGAGCCGTCCATTTAGGAGTTGGTGACATACGCAACGAACACTGACGCAGTTCTTTCTTGCGGTCCTTCATCCGGGTCAGAAGAATGGGTGCTTTGTAGTATGGATAGTTTATCCTGACCTAAATGACCAGCAGTTGGATTGTGAAGTGCTGGACCAGGGAGAGTAGGAACCAAACTTCGAGCAACAACTACCAGAAATGGATGGTGTTTTTTGTTTAGTTTAACGCGTCGTCCCGCACTCGCAATAGCGAAAGACTCTTTCGATAGGCCTTCAGTTCGATCGGCACCGATCTAATTTCCGATGCGTCTAATTTCTTCTTATAGACCATTTAGTCAATCACAGTTTGAGAAAGGGATCCTCTTATTGGAAAACTTCAACGCTAGAAGATCCCAGAAAAAATGGGGATAAACCGGCGATAACAGCCAGCTCGGGCTTTCAGAGGACGTGGGGAGCGGGCAACGGCATCGGTATCTGGGCCAATTTTCTTAGTAGCAATACAGAGGCCCCGATAAAAGACTTGTTTTCTAACCATGTTACATTAAGATGGTTTCAGGATCAAATTCGCTGATGAAGGCGAGAGAAGACATGCTCGAGGTGTTCCAAATGTTCGTCAAAACTCTTCAAGAATATGACAATATCGTTTAAGTAAGGTGCATGACTGTCGCTGAAGCGTTAACAATTTCCAAACGATGTTTTCTGAAATGGTATAAACCACCAGCCGAAGCGGCGAAAGCAGTTTTTGGTTTTGTCATCGTCGTCCAAGGGTATTTAGTGTGATAAACATACATGCTCCTGAGTGCGCATCAAGTATGTCATCTACTCATCGAGTCACCGAATTTAGTGTCTGGAAGTCGATACGAAATCGAACTTGGCCATCGCATTTCTTAACCAAAACGATGGAAAAGTTTCAGTCGCTGTCAGTTGGCTCTATGTTCCCCTGGCCGTGTTACGAATCTGTTTACGAGCAGTTTCCTTCTGAGACCATTACATTCATCTCCATGGTTCCTTTACGAGGTGGGTGTCCCCAGTATCGATAGAATGGCGAGCCCAATCTTGGAAGGTTCAGCGGAAGTACCTTTGTAGTTGGCCTCGTTGGTTGAAGTCTAGATTAGTGGAAATCACTGGAAATCCTGGGTGATTGGATATAGAGGCAATTTCCGACCCGACAAGTACTGCACTGGATGTTTGGTCGCCAGGTGTACATTGGTCTCCCTCCTGACAGACTGCTCCTCGGTGTTGGGCATATGAAGTATGACACTGAAATCCCGCAGTTTGATCACAAATAAGATCCAACATAGTATCATACCGGAATTTATTTGCGATACTGTCCACTTTGATCTAAGGTGATAAATTGCTCACCAGAAATCAAGGATATCTCGTGACAGACAGATACCCGACACGCGGAAGGGGCGAGGGTATCTGACACGATAGGTAACAGACAGATACCCGACACGCGGAAGGGGCGAGGGTATCTGACACGATAGGTAACAGACAGATACCCGACACGCGGAAGGGGCGAGGGTATCTGACACGATAGGTAACAGACAGATACCCGACACGCGGAAGGGGCGAGGGTATCTGACACGATAGGTAACAGACAGATACCCGACACGCGGAAGGGGCGAGGGTATCTGACACGATAGGTATCATAGAAGATTTGTCGGCGTCTATCCCTTTCCTCGACGTTGTCTATAATTGATCTGCATGTGGTGTTTGAGCGAAATATATAGTGTCACAGGGCATCTCAGAAGATTCTGTTTCTTTAATTATAGTCTAATCTGTCTAAACATAATTACCTACTACTCAGCGCTATTGGCCGAGTTACTTCGTGTCAGCATTTGTGTATTTGTAGCTGATAACAGCATTACTGATAGAAATAAAATGCCCCATTCCGAAAATGAACGAGTGAATGAACAAATGAATACTTTATTCGCCATTAGAATACTGATCAGCGATACGAGTTTGATATTTGTGAAACATCAGGATGTCTTGCCGGCATCATTGAAAAATGTTGACCACTTCTCTTTTGCAGGAAAGTGGCCTATGTTTATGTATACAATGATTGCCTTTTTGTTCTTGGTGACAATATTGTTATATGGAACATGGAATAGATATTTGGATTATGGACGCGGATATTCTTTAATGGACGACGGCTGAATTTTAAATGACGGACCAGACGCTTGTAATACAGAGAATATACAAATAAATGGTAAATAACTTTTCAGTAACTGTATCAACTGCGGGAGTAAAACACTAACGGGCTTGCAAAATACCATGGTTAGTAAGCAATATGCAAAGTTTTAGCAGCAAGAGTAGAATATTGTAAGCGTCAGCCGTCTTGCAGATAATCGTACGCCCTGTAAGAAGTCGTGGGTGAAGTATAATAATAATAAACTGGTTTTATTCTTCTTGTATATTCTATATCCACATGATCCAATATAAATCAGCAAATGAAATCTCATTCGATGGCGATGGTACAACTATGGATTTGAATAACGGTGTTCCATATCAGCCTACACCAATAGCTTAAAATGATATAGGCTAGCCCAAGCTGTGAGTATGGTGGGATATGGCATACAATATGGGATATATATACAATACATGTACATCCATATAAAATCTCTCAGTGTAAAGTATACAGATTGTTATGTCCCATACTTTATTATGTCCAAACCTATTCTGTGTAAAATGAATGCTATAGTATGAGAACACACCTTCTCAATTCACACGTCGACGGCTGACTGTCATATATCAAACATACTAGAGCCTACGTAGTTATACCCTCTGATCACGTGACCTATATGGATCAGTACTGCACCAAAATGGCTTATATATAATAAACAGTTAACCATCAGACACAGAAACTACTTATTTATGGAACCATAGACTTCAAAGATTCAGGATTAATAAATTACTTTACACGAAAAAGGCACAATATTTGTAGCTGGGTCAAAATAGGTAGGTGCATCCCAGTGGCCATTGATAATATCTGGCGGTTGATATCGGCAGGTTTAAAAGGGTTGTCATGGCACAGACGAGTTGGCAGCAGCGCATTCAGATGATAAGGTGTTCAGTGTGAAGGAACATAGTATGCCATGTGATTCAAATACAAATGAAGAAGCACTGTAGTTGACAGGGATGGAGAGGATGGTGCGATAGAAAGGGCAGCAGGTATTGGATGAGATGATGATGTGGATGAGGAGTTGGTACGTAAGTC